>JBCAUA010001118.1:24706-45185 GCA_038406235.1 Peronia verruculata | reverse complement strand
TTTGAGTATTGATGACAGTCATAATTACAGCACTTTAACACTGTAGTTGTAACTTAAGTTTTTTATTCTCCACCTTCCAATTGGTGGTGTAGAGATAGTCCCTCTAAAATGCTAATTCAGCTTGTGTTGTTCAAGGTTTCTTCCTTTTTGTATGCATATCAAAGCAAATTAGTCTGTCAAATTTCAACAATGAATGGTCTTTCGTTAAAAACGGTTGAAAAATAAAATTCAATTCATACAACCAATCAATCATTCATTTACTCTTTTTGAGAGTGTCAGCGATAACTTCCATCATGCAGGGCACAGTTGAGGCGGGGTGGGCCTGTGACAAACTGGGCCTGTGACAAACTGGCATGCCTCCCACTCCTGTTTGATTTGTTACTTTCTTTGCCTAGGGTGTTCTTATAGGCCTACTTTAAAACAAATTGTTTGAGTTCCAAGGTTTAACGATTCTAACGAATGAGAAAGCAATCGCGGTAGGCCTATATGATAAACCACTTTTGATGCCATTTAATGGGATCTCTAGCCGCCATAAATTTGAATCGCAGTAACTCGTATGAATGATATAAATTTGGAAATCATATCACCTTCTTGTACGTTTCTTGTTCATTGAATAAATATTCAGTGTCTGTCCATTTGCCCATAACCATCCGGCCATCTAGCCCCAAACAGCCTAGCATCGGAACTATCTCATTAGCCTGATCCTTTATTTTCATAGCTAAAAATGTACTGCAGCTGCTATTTCGATAGACTAGAGAGACATTTTATATTTTATGTAGCCCGATCCGCATCCTCTCCAGTACAGTAGTAGTAGCAGTGTTTCCGTTTTCCATCGCTGTTTTCAAATCGAGGTGATTTATCACCTTTGTACTAAGTAGGCCCAGCTTAAACAAATGTTTACTTGAAAAGGCTACATACAGCGGGCCGCAGGTAGGCTAGTGTGGCAAATTTGAATTTGCGGGAAGAAGCGGGAAGCAGGCCTACTATATGACTATGATGTATTGGTACAGGACTATGAAGGTGTAGATTTCCGATAGGACTCTTCGTGATAGCAATTGAATAACATTGCTTTTATCCGCGGAGGTCTAATGTCCTAGAAATTGGAAAACATTTATTACGTATGTCAACTTTGAGAAAACAAACAACACAATTTAAAAAAAAAAAAAAATCAGGGGAAAACCTGAACATAAAGGAAAAACAAAACACAAAATAACAGTTCTACACAGAAGCAAAATAATAATAATAATAATAATGATAAAGCAAAAGCAAATGAAAAAAAAAAATCAAATAAACAAACAAAAGTACACACACACACGCACACACATACATATACGCGCGCACCAAAGAAAGGCAAAAACGGAATACACATTTTGAATGCTTTATTAAATATACGTGTACTTGGAAATGAATCCGTGAGGATGCACTGTACACTTCTAACCTTTTCTCCCGTTAATTATACCAAAAGCTGTCTTATTTATCGGCATGTAAACGTTGTTTGCATATAAATCATGGTTTTAAACTGTGAGTTACAATACAACAATATTCTTTTTGCCTCTGTCATTTTTTTTTTTTTTTAATGATCGACTAAGCCTATCGAAAAGAGATTCAGACCTACCCCCACCCCATTTTGATGATTTTTCTCTCTTACATGCTAACTGGACAGAACTTGTCCGTTCTTGATTATTTTCCCTCCCTCCAAATTTTCAAATATTTGATACCCCAGTAGTCATTAATTCTCGTTTGGAGAATCGGTTAGTTGTGTGTGTGTGCGTGCGCGTGTGTGTGCGTGCCTGTGTGTGTGCGTTAGGACTTGTGTACATATCTGTTATAAACTTCTGTAGATCTATGTGTGTCAGGGATGTTGTAAAGTGGCTGTGCTCGTACAGTAGCGGTACATGTTTGCCTAGCTATCAATACAAAGTGATATGTCAACATCCACAAAACGGCTGGATGACCATTTATAAATGAACAGAAACGCCGCTATCGAGCTGTTACAGATTTGCTAACCCCCCCCCCCCCCTCCCCCCCGCTACCTCCATTTGTTCTCGATAAAAACATCTCTGGTTTCTTTTTTAACAAGTCATTTGGAAGTTGCTTTGAAGTTGTTGTTGTTGTTGTTGTTTATACCGACATTTGTTTATTTCCTTTTAATTGATTATTCTGAAATTTAGAATCTTTCACAGCCGCTCTTCACCAACGGAATGACTTGAAGCTATAACAAAAGTAGAATAGGCCTTATATATATATCATACATGTAGGCTACCTTGATCCTTCCAAACTAATCTGCAGTACAGATTATATCTAAATAGCGTTCTTCAACACGAAACTTGGAAAATAGACAGTGACAGCACAAGGAATGACCGTGAAACAGTTTACATTCGCTCAAAGTCATCGGTAGAACGTTAAATAACTACAACACAAACTCAACAAAATGAACAGAAAAAAGCCGCAGTGGATCACTCACTCACCACAAATGCTCGCACGCACACAAGCACACTCCCACGGGGGCCCGGAGTTCTCTGCTCCCACCTGCAGGCGGAGAAAGTCCGCCGTCCGTTGGAAGCTCCCATGGAATGCCATTCTCAGCATTCCAGCGGAGACATTCTCTTTCCTAGCTCTCCCTGCTCCTGTCTTCTGTCCCGCTCTCTTTCCTGTTAAATCAGCCTTTTTCACGTACAGACGTATCTTATCGTATTTGGCTTAATGTAGCGGTGATTGTGCTAATGTGCCGCTAAACTCCAACACAAACAAACAAACATAAGCAAATACACACACACACACAAAGACACACACGCACACACACAAAGACACATACACAAAGTGAATGGTCTGGTCGGTCAAGCAATATATGAGACTCCCTCTTTCAGCCTCTGACCGGAATGAATTTATCAATATGAGTCGGCATACGCACAACATTCAAGGAACTCCCTTAGGCAGAGATATCCTGTGCTTTGAAAATGCTTCTGTTTAAAAATATCATTGTCGGTGACACAATCAACCCCGGAGCAACTTCAGTTTGGTCAACGGCACTGAGCGGCTGGCGGGAAATGACTGAAGTTAGTCAGTTTGATGATATGTCTGGATGTTGGCTGGTAACAGCTAACATCCGTTGCTCTTAACTCTTTAAATTACAGGCGCCTTCATTTCACGCCTTTCAATCTCCCGCGAGTGGTTCTCTCGTATAAGGGCATAACAACACATCAATCCATTAGAGTTATAACCGCAGTTTTCACTGAACTTCTTGGGGAGGCTGCTATCTCGGAAGAAATGGCCAATGTAATGTTTATTTTAACCCGTTTGTTGCCGTAGCCAGGACTTTTACATTTACATTGCCAACTAGGAATTTGGTCCACTTCCAAACTAAGCACAGCTGTGCTTAAAGGCTTACAGACATGTATACTATAGCTAAGTAGTTGAGCGAGTGAGAGAAAGAGCTGATGAGTGGAGGAAATGGATGAGAAGGTAGGAGAGTGAGTGACCGAATGCATCAATGAGTGAGTGAGTGAGCGATTGAATGGATGGGTGATTGGTGAGGGGAAGGGTAAGTGAGTAAGCGAGCGATGGAACGAGTGAGTGGGTGGGTGACTGAGTGAGCAAACGAATGGGTGGGTGGACATTTTTAAGGTTACAGTGTGTATAAGCCTTTCAATCCTCCCCCGTGTGGTTATCTCGGCTACCGGGCATTGTGGCCCCGTAGACATATTATGTAATGTATATGCTTGATTTTATCTTATCTCATGATAACAGGAGTGAAGTTTCCAATGGACTCGTGTTTGTGGATTATTCCACCGACAGCCAAAAGGTGAAGCTTTGGTACATGTAAATCATGCTACCTTTTACGACATACATACAAAAGAACAAGATGAGGACGATCAGTGTAAATATAGGCTGAATGTCAACAATGATTGTGGAGGGATTTTCCAATGAAACGATAAAATCATCCATAATTTAACGCATAGACGCTCTTGCGACGTGCTGTACTTTTTACACGAAAACCTACAGCAGAATCAAGAGTGGAAAAGAATAAATTGCTACCTTCACAGCTAGCTGCCCGTAGCATAGCTAGCGGCACACCACTGTCCGATTTATCTGTTTCACGTACAACAGTGCTAGGATATTTCGATACTACTTATTTGATTATGTATGTAGTTTGTTGACACAGCCAAAATACATCACAACCACTTGCCTTATCAGCCACGACAACAAACATTATGAGATATCAAAGTCGGAGAACAGGTAAGGTTCAGCGACGGAGAAAACCCACTAAAAAGATTCTGATTCAGTCAGCAAACTTTATGTGAGATGTGGGTCAACGCCATCAGGACATTTTCTACCTGAAAAGGACTTTCATCTCATAGGGCCTTTGCCTTTAACGATCTATGGATCACAATGAAGAGCAGAGCTACAACAAAGTTCAAAAGTTGACCCGAGCTATGGAATAAGCATTATAATAGAACCAGCAGCGCAGTACTAACCCAACACAAAATTCAAATGGTTTCACACTTCAGTGGGTATCTGCCAAGACTGCCTGTTGTCATTCGTGATTCAGCCCTTATAAAATCTCCCTTGACCAGATGGTTGAAGGGCTAGGACTTAAATTCTTAAATCACACCGACACAGTCAAGTCGAAAGGAAACCCAGTTTGGTCGCGGGCAGTGAGTCCTTTGTGGACATTGATTTAGTTGGTTAGCTCATGAAATTATTGAAATATCTGAATGAAACATCGACCGTGGAATGGAAATCGGACGCAGATAGACAAACAAATGACAGAAAACTGGCAGACAGAAACTGGGATGGACGACAGACAGACAGGCACTGACACACAAACATGCACATGGACTGATATGATATACCCATAGATTGGAAAAAAACAAAAAACAAAAGGATTTAATGTACCATGATAAAACAAAACAGAACAAATTCCATTGAAACATAAAACAATAATGAAGACACTGAGACAACAGTCATGATCACTGGACAACAAGTAAGAGTTTTAAGCCAGTGGCACGAAAGGCCTACATAATTTGGGGTCAGCATTAGTGGTAATGGGTTCAGTTCAGAAGTTTGTACAAGAACCACACGAAACAAGAGATGTACTGTCAATACAATAGTGTCAAAAACCAAGCCAATTTAGAAAAAGAAAAACATCACCCTAATTTCTAAAATGCCTACAGAATCTACAGCAACCAATTGTATTTTTTCATAGTGCATGAGCTTTAGTGGTTCAATTTCCGAGAACTCTTCAAATTAATGTTAAAAAAAGGTATTGCACAATCGTTAGCATCACTTGATTAGACCATACATCGACATGTGCTTGCAAGCTGGCACAAAGAGTTCTATGATCATAACTCAGGAAGCGTAATAGTAAAAAAAAAAAAAGATAGAAGGACAAAGAAAGAACAGAAGGCCATGGAAATCTATGAAAAGAAGATGTTTAGAGCAATTACATTAAAAAAAAAAAAAAAAATGAAAGGAGATGGGCACATTCCTAAGGTCACTGTTTCAGGAATAGCATGTGGAAGAAGAATAAGCCAGACAAAGAAAGAGATGAACATCATTTGAAACTGACAAGATTTGATGTTCAGGGCAAAGAAAACAAAAGGAAAGTACATGATGTTTGGTCGTATATTCCCTGGTATCAGTACTGTGAGAAAAAAAAGAAGGGTGCACAAAGAAAGAATTGACACCCAAGATTACTGAAAAGAATGAAAGGACTTCCCAGAAACCCAAATGTGACAGATGGAAGACCCAGGATTCAGCTAGCATACCACTATTCCATGTCTCTAAGATTCTAATGATTTATGGGAACAGCAACAATGACAAACATTTACTAAGCATTAATAACACATATATTGTGTATTCTCAGTTGTACACATGGCTATTCAATGTGTCAGTAACAAGCTGTATGAGTGATACAATTACAATGTATGTACTGGTACATGAACATCTATTGTATTGTAATGTAATATGTCATGTGCATGAGGAAATATGACAAGTTCATTCAGAATGTCCAGTTGTTTTTTGATACAATTATGGACCACTATAGCATTATGTAAGGATACAAATTCCTATCTTGAAAGTTTGCAAATTAGAAATTTGATTGAACAGAATATGTTAATTTCACCAAAGAAAAAAAAAAAAAATGCTATTACATGGTAGGCCTACATGTATATATATCTTTAGTAAACTTCAGGTTGTTTAGCTTGTATTATCACAAACATTATAGATTTATGTCAAAACGACATGTTGAGGTTAGTGTTTAAATAATATAAGTTAGAAGACTGAATGATTCTTTGTGCATGTATTGAAAACACACTCATTTCCAGTTGTTTGTCAGGACAATATCATAAATGCGGACAATGCAGAGAGGAAAAGGGAGTAAGCACTGATTTTCATATAAAATTTCAAGAACGTCTACAGTCGGTCTAAGAGTAAGATGAGATACATATATAAATTTGACTTCATCTGTAAATAAATCACAAATTTATAGTTAATGATTTGATATTTGTTGAAGAAGTATCTCTCCATATCTTTAGAGTCTTTAAGAAACAGATCTTTCCTAAAACTTAAATATTAATATTGTAAAGGTTTAATAATTGCCATCCACCTGGTAAACATTACCATTCAATTCAACTGAAAAAGAAGACAGAGACTAGTGTACATATAAATGTCTTTATTCCTTTGTATCACAAAAAAAAAATGTATTCCACTGTCCAGCATATATCTTAATACATGGGTTTTCCAGAGCTGTCACTGCAGTAAATGTATCTCTGTTCTCTGTGTGGCCCAGCCCTAGCTGACCATATGCATTCCAACCACTTGTGAAAGCCTTGTGGGAATCTGATGATCAATTGATAAACCAGTCAATAATTTAATCTTTCAAGTATGTAATTAACCAAATGACCAAACATCCAATCAACCAGCCAGTTAGCCAACCAACCAACCAACCAACCAACCAACCAACCAACCAACCAACCAACCAACCAACCAACCAACCAACCAACCAACAAAGAACCAGCTTATTGAAATGAACCAACCAACCACCATATATCACAACTAACAGTTTAACATATCACCTGATCAAGCAATGATCGCTGTAAATGTAATAAGCATTTGAAATGCAGTGCTCATAGTGATCAACATCTGAGATGGTTGTATAAAGAATAAAAAGTTATCTGCAGTGTGTGTCATTTTGTCTACGATGACTATGAAATCACATAGAGATATTTCTCTTGATTTGTCTCGTGTTTTTTTAAAAAAATATATCCCACAGTTACATTTGCTTCCACGGAAAAATACAGAATGGCATTTCTCATTTCAGGGCCACACAACCCTCTGGAATTCAGAGAGACATATTTAATGCATGGATAGGAATGGAAACCAAAAATATTTTGGGTGTTTCAGAGCATGAACTCTGAATGCAGACCAATGTTCTGACAGCACAAATAATTCCATGAAAAGGATCAGGAAGTGAAGTTGTCTATTAAGACAGTACTCTCACTTTGCTTGTTAGAGTCACCCCTGGTCTTTTAAAGGGTTCACACTAATAAGGCAGGACAAAATCTAATAACTGAGTCTTACTTGTTAGGAGTACAGTATGTCTTGAGCCACAGGACACTTGTGTGACATTCATATCACCAGGCAGATCAATGCAGTAAGGCTGTGACTGAATGCCCACCCCTTCATCATCAGAGCTTAAGAGATGAGTCTCTTTGTTCTTGCCTCCTGATGATGATATCCCAAGTTGGCCACTTTCATTCCATCCCCAGACATATAGATCTCCAATATCTTTGAAAGAAAATATATCAGATTTAAATAAAATTTTTGTAAAAAAAAAAAAAAAAGACAAAAAATGGGAGACAAAAACATTGCAAAGCAAAATTCAAGTTGTATTTTGTGATAAGATCTTTTTTTTTTTATGAGGGGTCATATAATAACATATATGACTCAAAGGTGTCTTTCAAGGTTTGATATTGAGTTTTTTTTTTTTTGATTGTTGTCAGCATCTTGTCCTGAGCTAAACTTTAGTTTCAAACTGACAATGGATAGTGTACATATACATGTATATGTTCTATAATAGATCTCTCTCTTTCTATATATATTATGTAATGACATAAAATTATATATTATGCCTTAAAGAGTCACTCTGATAATCTCTTGCTAAAATGAGCCAGACTAATATATAATAAGCCTGAGTGCATGAGACACCATTATGAATCATCAGCTGATCTGACAATGACTGTAGCATATTTTATAATGGAGTCAGTCATGTTGAAGACCAATGTGGCCTAAACTGAAGTGGCATAGATAACATTGCATTCTTCAAACAGGATGTATATCACATGTATGACTCAGAGCCATGTATGTTGTACAAGTATTTTATCCTGTT
Source organism: Peronia verruculata (assembly GCA_038406235.1). Lineage (NCBI taxonomy): Eukaryota > Metazoa > Mollusca > Gastropoda > Systellommatophora > Onchidiidae > Peronia > Peronia verruculata. The sequence continues at coordinate 36,796 of JBCAUA010001118.1, read as the reverse complement.
ATAAAAAATACCACTAGCCTACATCTAAACAAAAAAGATCCCATTCATTCTATCCTGTAATGATAGGCAGTTCTGCAGATGTAGGCAGTTTCATTCCAAGTGTATGCAACAGATGTCTATAGTTGTTTCTCAGTACACTAACAGTACGGTATGAGATTGCATAGTGCAACATGATCTCCTCCGTAAGCAGTAATAATTAATAAAACATATTGTATGGCATGAAATTATTGAAATACATCTATTAGCGCCCTAACCGCACACTTAATCTTAACAGCACAGCAACTTATACACAATGAAATCTCCCTTAATTTGTATATTGCAATTTGATACAATGACACAGTTTGTTTCTATTCTAGTTATACCACACTTACTCTGGTAAACCCACCGCTAGTCTAGAATGTGAAGGACATACAAAATCTGGCGTGGAAGACTGGGGTTCCTCTTCTTGCTTTCAATGATTTTTTTGTTTTTTTGTCTTTTTGTCCTTAGATATCGCACTACTATGTATGGCTGAAAAGGCAAGTAGTTGAATGGATGAACATGAATGACGGAATGAAACCGAGTGGGGGAGGACTGAGAAGACTGGGAAAGTCTCTTCATGCACAGCCACTCAAGACTCAAGTGCAAGGTCGACAACAAAACTGCTGACCAGGAGATATCATTATTCATACAAAACAACAGAAATATAAAATATACTAAATTTGCAACAAATTTGTTTAAGAATACTCAGTACGTAAGCTTCTTTTACTTACTTGTAATGGGCAAAAGTATTATGAAATTCAAACAGCATGAATAAACAGTGTTTTGATGAGTACTGTGCGGTTAAAACTAAAGGTGCTGTTAGGGCGCTAACATACATCATTATATAAAACACTACTCATGCATTTGTATGGACTTCATGGAGCTGCAGCATCTGTCAAACGCAAATTTTATTCCTAGAATGCTGCAGTTATTCTGGTAATATTGCATGCACCTAAGACACATTGGACAAATTGTGAAACTGTTTCATATTTCACAGTCCAGAGGTAAAGACAGTATTGTACATGAAGACATGTTTTGAACAGCTATAACTTTTCCTGACTTTCAGCTTTCATGATGAACAACCAAATCATCCATACCAAATATGTTTATCTGCCTGAAGCTATCTTGTTCTACAAATACTTTTCCAAAAGGATGTAAATATCTTGGCAAATGAAAGGATTAAATTAACAAGGTATTCTCACCTGAGAGTGCAGCTGAGTGCCAACCACCTGCACAAACAGTTATCATCTTCACACCTTCCAGTGCTTCTACTAAGCGTGGTGTAGATTCGGCTTCAACATTGCTATGGCCTAACTGTCCACGGCTGTCAAATGCAAAAATTAGTAATGATGCAACACAACAGATCATTCCAGTTATCTCAGATAAACAAATACATGTGTATGATAAGTGCAATGCCATAACTGACTACATACAAGAATTTTTGATAAGATATGCTGCAAAAATGTAGTAACAACTAAAATTTGACCTGAACAACTTCTACATGCATGTGTAGTTTTGCTCAAACATGTTTCCCTGCAATGATATCTAAGTATGCAATATAAACTCCGCTAAGAAAGAGCTTATTCAGTGTGAGAGCAAACACTTTCAGCCAATGATCTCTCACAGACTTTCAGTCAATGACAGTCACAAATTATTTTCTGTCTTTAGCTACACAAACAAAACCTCACAATCTCTACATAGTGCCTGCCCAGTGTAACTAAACAATATAACTAAAACCAAACTAACATGCATGTATTTACATGCCTAAATATGCTGAGAAATTATCTCTGGTAGCAAACACATTTTTAACAAAATACTACACAAATGGTGGGTTTAAAATGCGTCTTATTATAGAAATTTCATATACTAAAATCTTCATGAAACAATACAAAACCAGTTTTCTGAGTCCACCATATCTCCTCCCACATACACACACAAGTATTATAACACATAAAAATGTGGAATTTTGAAAAAGTTCCAGCTTCTCAAAGACCGACACAGATAACTACAAACTTCTATAATATTGACCCTCATATTAAATGTATTCAAACTTATATTACTCTTAATTGCCCTAGATGTTTTTCTTGGGCCGAAGCAACACGGAAATGTTGTTTTATAATTTGAATTGCTGTCTGGCCATTGTCAGATGCTCAAATACCACAGACGTCATAACTATATATGGGTTACAGCTCCATATCATGGTTTGACAGTCTGTAAAGGCATACACAATGATGACAAATTTGACAGTAGCAAAAAATATGTTTGTAGTAATGATAGATAAGAGGATGGTTTTTTCTTTGCAGAGACAAGATGTCAGGATGATGTCTCATTACTCAAGTAAATTAAGTAAAGAACATTCTGAGAAGAGAGGTATACAAATAGATAGTAAAATTAAAGCTCTTTTGGTTTCTGGGTTTTACTGTTTTCAAACCCTCAGAGCATTAGGTATGTTGCAAAGAGTATGGAAACATAATTCATATCAAATCTTGCAATTCAAACTCATATAAGCTGGCTGAATTTCTAATGAAAACATCTACCTGGGAGATCTGATCATGAAGATAATGAAATTTATAACAGATTGTTGAGACCAAAAGCAGACCAATTCTTTTCATTATAAAAAGAACTTAAGTTAAAAGTTACTATCAAGGAGTAGTAACTTTCTCATAACTACATCATTTGTTTGTCTATAAATATTCTTTCATAGATCTACTGCTTCATCACTGGCAAAAAGTAGCATAATCTTATCGTGAAGGTAGGGTGGAAGAGTGCATGAAACTTTGCATCAGGCAACAGGCAAACAGAATCTATTCCCATATAGGCCATGGAATTTTTAATTCAAAGGCTTGAAGTGGTTGGGTTCATTAGCATATCAAAAGCAGTGAACCATGAAATTTGTTTAGATGAGGAACAGTATTATGCTCCTGCACTTGAAACACCATTCAAAGCTCTAAAGAAAAGATTGTATTCAAATTCTTGCAGGCCTACCTGCCCAGTCCATAACTGTAAACAGATCCATGCTTGCTGAGAAACAGTGTATGTTCCTTCCCACAGCTTATCTCTTGAACCGGCAATCCAGAATCAATAGGAACTAGGTCAAAGCTGATCACTGACCGATCTCTGTCATGTTCCTTAGCTTCTTTGTTCTCTGATATTGAAAGTTTTCCAAAACAGATTGTATCTGAAATATGTGTGTATGATTACTTTTATGGCATCTGTGACCATAAGAGATTCCGCTTAAATACCCAATTACCCGTACGTGTATATTATTGTATAAACAAAAAATGTTCATGAAATTACATACACATGCATTCACTTCAAATATATATATGCATATAATCAGCTTTTATAGAAAGAACAGGCACATTTCTTCTAATTCTAATAATAAGAAAATGAGAACCATCTGCTATCCGTCACAAGTATATTGATAACCTTTCTTTCAGTCATAAGGGACTTTTAAAGGGAAGTAATTCATGGCACTGCCTCCAATGAAGCCTCTTATTATGTTAATTTGTTCTGTCCCTTCTTTATGAATGCATTTCTACTAAGGACATTCAACTCTAATGTACAATGACATTTCTATGATATATTGTCTGATAATCATTCCAAAAGCTTTAATGTTATGAAACCCTCTTATTGCCCATCTGCAACTATTATTATGTTTTCGTCTCATTTATATTTTGGTAAGCCTAGCAACTTGAAACATGCTGTGTAAGAGCAAATCAAATCACTAACAAGTAATTTTATAAAATTTTCTTAGACACACTGCCTTAGTGCACATGCCTCTGACAAGATACCGATACTTCTTATGTCTTGGGCATATGCCATGATTACTGAGTCTGGATATACATGTATCATAGCCATACTTACCATATATCACAAAAATATCAGTGTGACCTCCACAAATATCCTGAATTTTACTGTCACCTTGAAGATTGATTTTCACTTGCTCACTATCAATCCTGCTATCTTTCAACATTAAGTACTGTCTAGGTTCTCCTGAACTGCTCATTAGTAAACAAGAGTCTGTTGATGCTACCGCTATTTGATTGTCAAAACCTTCAGTGACAGATTTTGAACTGGGTCTTTCACTGGAAATCAGACCACTAACAAAAGACTTGAAACAATTCCTGCCTTTTTAAAGAAAAAAATCATTGTTGTAGGAGTGATTAAATAAGGATGCTATAAATTCATTAACATAATATCAACAAAACAAAAGTATACTATATTCCAGTATTATGATCTACTGGACAGTAAGGTCTCCTGCCATAAAATAAAAGACAGAGCAAATTCTGAAACTAGAATAGTTTTGACAAATAAGTTTAATTAATTAGATCACTTTATCCAGGGGCATAAGTATGCAATATAAAGCATGCACAGTACAGTAATTACAAACACTGCTATTTCATAAACCTCTTAGAGGTAGAGTATTCATGTCATTCTTTAATTGTTCCAGTAATAACAGTGATTATCTGTAGGATTCTATTCAGTGATTAGATTTCCCATACTATGCTGTCACACTCAGTTTCCCAAGGAAAAGTTTAAAAGGTCAGCCCATGTGATATTTCTATAAATATTCTTTATATCACTATAAACATTGCAAAACCAATGCAATACCATCTTGAAGAGTAATTCCTATCCGGTTCCAAGTAATAGCAAGCCGGTGCAACACACATTCATTTTTATCAAGTTTAAGAAGATATTTTGGACAATCAACTATGTTTCTGTGTTTTCCTTGTGGGTTGTGATCTTGAATATTTGTTGAACCATCCCAGTAAAATTCCCAGATCTGTGTAAAGTTGTCAAGCTGTGAGAAGCCATTGAAACCACACCCATACAGACATACAGTCTGAGGCATGTTCAGAAGAAAGGTAAACACTGTGGAAAAAGAAAAGAGAAAAAAAAAGAAGACATTTTTACATATATAACTGATAGGGAGGTCACATTTCCATAGAAAAACTACATTTACTGATTAATTTTTTATTATGAGAAATCTAATATAGTGGTCTCCGTCTAAGAACCCTCCGCCTAAGAATCCAGTCCGCCTAAGAACCCGTCTCTGCTGCGAAACCGAATTTTCCCTCCATAATTTACCCCTCTAGGAACCCACTCCAGACACTCCCAAATAAAAAAATCCGCCAAAGAGCTTGGTGTTGGACCAAGATACCTGAGTACTTATGGTCTAATTCTGCATCATACTGTCCACTTGAGAGAAACACACTCTGCTACATGTGCAGTAAAATGGGGACGGGGTTGGAGGGAACAGGTAGACAAAGGAGTGGAAGTGATGGTTGATGTATGACTGCATAATCAGGCCACATTATTGACTAACTCGTAACCATTTCTTTTTTGACAACACGTGGGACAGGTTTAGCCTCCTGACTGGTCAGCTGTTTTGCTCTTTTGGTCGGTCTGTAAACACTTGAGTCACTCGTGCGATTATCCACGGGTTGGCAAAGCAATACATGTACCATGTTTTCATCAATGATACTGTTAAGTGAAAACTCACACGTGGTTTAAACACTGGGCAATATTGATGTAATTATATGCTTAAAGAGATCCGGAATTACTAGATCTAATTATAATATACACACAGGGAATAGGGCTGTACTTATTCACATAGATAAATCTGTAACTAACGGTAACGATAAACTAATCATATTAATGAAGACAATCAGCGATCAGATGGGTTGCGTAACTTTTCAATTCGCCTAAGAACCCGTCCGCCTAAGAGCCCGCTTTTTTTGTCTCCCAACGACCAGGTTCTTGGGCGGAGACCACTGTATTCAGATACCGTTCCATTAGTGACAAATGGTAAGTTGTAAATTCAATTCCTATCAGTTGCATGAAAAACTGCACTGTTTTCATATAATGTGCCAGTCTATCCGAAGTGAGGTCACTGTTAATATGCCATCAGTGTATTCATACATTATATTACTTGAATCTTCTTTTTCAAATAGCTTCAAGGTATCTGAAATAATGTAGTACTGAAAAAAATGTTCACTTAAGCTTTAGCCTGTTGACAATAATTATATCAAAAGAAAAAGCTTTTATTTGTAGATTACAGGACTCAGCTGGAGCTTTCTATTACAATAGTTGTGAATGAGAGATTTAGTATGCTACAGTATTCCCAGTCCAAACGTTTCAATATGAGTACATGTAAATTAAAGGTCATTCAAATGAGAAAGGTGCCATAATATTATATACAAATTAGGTTCTGCTGATGACCCTGTAATTTTGTCAATCCTACAATGTCGCAGAACTACTTAAAATTAAAAATAATCTGTGCATTGTGCAGCTAGACTTTTCAGGTCAGTCAGAACTGTCAGTTAATGATGTGATAGGTGAATTGTCAGTTACTGATGTGACATAAGTTTCAATAATTGTGAAACATAGTGATAGCCTCTACATGCACATGTACTACATGTAGATTCCAGAAGATGTCATTTGGAGTTTGTCAAATTATCTAATATGTGTGAGTCAGACTTGATATATTATGGAACAATGGATCAAGAACCAAGATGATTTTGGGAGTCCATCTCATGATTCATGCCTATTACTTATAACTGGTTGTCATTCAACTCTGATTTCCTCTCACATTCACAAATATAAGGACATGCAATATATAATGTGAAGATCTGTGTGGAGCATCTATATGACTAATGCAAAACAAAAGACTACTTCTTTTGAGGAAGTGGATAACACCTGTGATTTTTTGTGCTTGAATAATAATGTCCGAGTCTATAGTTTTTTTGTTTTTTTTTCCCTATACGGACAAGAAGCAGTAAAACTGTTGGCAGATGAATATTGTGAAACAAAGAAGAAAAGAAACAAACAAAAGAAAAGAAACTAAGAGACATGCACAAAATCCATTTAGAAAATTCAATCAAAATAAATTTATTCAGTAGAAAGGAAAAAAAAAAAAAGCAAGAAACCGCAACAAAAAAAAAAAAAAATGAATAAAATAAAAAATTTAAAGAAAAACATTACAAAATAACTATTTTTTTTAATGTTATCATGATAGGTAAGAGCCAAGAAAATATGGCAGAGCAGTAATGAGTAGTTCAGTAGTCTCAGAAAATTTTGGAATAAGAATGAATACATAATGGTGGTATCCCATTCCTCAAGATACCAAGCAATATAGTTCTATTTTCCCAAACTGCACCTGTTCTATACAAACAATATGAATGACCATTAATTTTACAGTGATCAAGTTTGAGAGTTTATGACCAATTTGAGGAAATGATTTTTTTTCCCTACTCAAGTTATGAAATGTATTTCAGACACGTATACAGTGTAACATACTTTTTCCGTCTGTTGGCTATATGGACCCAAATGTGCATAGCCAACTCATCAGGTATTTAGTGAAAGCTTTTTAAGTCCTACATATGCAGGATAGATTTTAAACAAAACTCTTGCAAACTGGAAAATGTTTAGACAAAATAATGAGATATGACCATTCTGATGCCTAAATCCACTACATACAGTAGCAACGTCAATGAAATGTATGTATTTTCAGCTAAATCAACTCAGAAGGGGAGTTAACTGGAGAATTTTTTTTCTATCAATCCGATCAGATCAACACTGGAGATTTACACTTAAGGCATTAACTGTGGCATGTAAGAGATTATCTGTTCAAAGTCTTGCACTTCATATTTTGCAGTGGGATTCCCTATCAAACCACATTTCATATCATAGCAAGGTACACGTAATAATATCAGTCATAGCAAGGTTCTCGTATCGGCTGTCAGCATAAACTGTCAATTCTTAAATAAACCTAAATATTCATGCTATCAGTATCACAGAAAACCTGATATTTCTAACAATTTAAACTGTCAATTTTTTAAATAACCTAAATTTATTATCACAGAAACCCTGTTATCTCCAAAAATTTCTAACTCTATTCATGCTTTTGGCATTCAACACTTTTTTCTGTCTGACACTAGTGACAATAAGAGCCAACCTTTTATTTTTAGGGACGAGAGGGAACATACCGAGTTTTCAGGAGGATGCATTAAGATAAATCTAAATCCAGTCATGTGTTCAAAGCATTCGTTCTATTTCATCTTTTAACCTCCTGAGGGTGATTATCTCAATTCTCATGGTAAAACCATTCTGAACATGATGTGACTATATACTCAGTTCCCAGAATCCTGTAGGTCATAAAACTCACTTCACTTGTTTCGATAAACTCTTTTCACATTTCTTTTAAAAATGAATCCTCATCACTGAATACCTTTCTCTCTCTGTAACTTAAGGCAATTACACAACAGATAAGAGGTGGGATGGTGGTGTTCTTTGAGCAAACAAGTTAACAAACCTTTTGCTATTTTGTTCTTGTTAATGGTATTTTGTTTTGTATTTTTGGAGGGCTTCTCCAATTAAAAAAAACGGGTGTCATTCTCAGGATATACCTGATGCTTTGTTGTTTTCAAGAAAGCTGAAGTTACTGAACAATGCATGGTATTAATACTCAATCCTCCATGTGCTACAATAGAATGAAAAAAAAAAAAAAATCTAATTTTGAGTCTTGAAGTATTTTTTTCTTGGTCTGAAAGAAAAAAACAAAGCAGCATTTAGTTTTACTAGGAATCTGGCTCTCAAATTGGTGAACCTTGACTCGCTCACTTTGACCTACCACCCACAGCCATGAATAGCCTCAGTGTAAAACCTCCTATTTAATATCAACCACCATTTCAAATCTAGGTGGTCCAACTCCATCATTAACAAATACATATATGTAACTGTCTACAACATTCTTATCATAGAGGATCTACTTGTAGTTCTAGGAGCCATAGCTGAATGCAGTGGAAGGTGAAACAAGTCTAAAAAATATGGCTGGGTTAGGTAAGGAGTGAAATTATATCCTTCTCACTGAATACTTTTTATTTCCTGATCAGATAACTAGCTATACTACATACACATGGACATGCTCCTCTTTGAATATTTATACCTCGGGTACCTACGCTTAACCCTCTAAATGTCAACTCACTGACATAGCTATCCCACTGTTTGCTGCTTTGTGCTTTTCAATCTAATTACCTACTGTCAGTCTTAGCAAACTGGATAACAGACCTACTACAATGGTCTATCGTGTCATCAACCACAGCACACATACTGATCAAAGTTGACTACTTATGTGACTGGCAGTTGTTGCACTAGCAAACATTTTGGTACCGTATTACATGTACTACCATATAAACAATCTTAAACCGTGTCCCATCCTAGTACCATACATTGTTATACAACAAACCGTCCCATTTGCCATGGCAGCCTACCATGCCCATATAGAAGAAAGGGCCTGGGGAAAATGTCAGATTACACTTAATACATGTATAACATTGGTCAAGCTGAGGTTATTTTGCCATAATTAATTCTCACTACAAAACTGTAAGTTCCTTGTCAGTTTCAACTGCACTTAAATGATCTGTTTTTGAAGTTAAATGGGCAAACTCATTGAAACAAATCCAAGAAAGAAAGAAAACGAAAAAATACACACAAAAAAAAAAAATTAAACCAAACTTGAATTAAAATAAGATGTGGCCATCAAAACATCAAAATAAGTTCTACTCTCTTTGTGTTGGTAAAATAAGTTGTACATAGCAATTAGCATGTGACACTTGTATCGGTCACAATGATCAGAGAGATTTTTGTACACTGATATTGTGATGATGATGAGGGTTGACAGTTTGGTTGATGACAAATGTGACTAGCTGCATACATGTACATGTATCTGTGTTACCCATTGAACACCAGTTGATCAGCTAATGATAAAGCACCTTTTATTTGCACATTTCTTTTCAGAGTCTACATGACTTGCAGGTAGGTACTAGTGAGCTACTAGATACACAGCTGATAGTGGTAGAAATGATAATGTGTCAAATACAATGTCAATATATAAAGTCTCTCCCTTTTTTTTTTTTGGTCAAAATTAAAAGGCTTTGCAGAACAAGCGTTTCACATCAATGCTCTCTATACAAGCCGAGTTATGAAAATACATTCAATGATAGGATACACTGGGCTGACTGAATGATGGACACCATCTTCATTAATTCACTCACATTATTATAAAACATCTTTGTTGTTTTTAAAAGTATCAAAAATATGCTCAGTATCATTCCACCATTTGTACAAACATAAAAATTTTACTTTTAAGGCACCTATCAAAAAAAAACAAAAACCAACCAAAAAAAAAAAGCATCTGCCACACTCCTCTGGCTGAGAATGAACCAAAAACACCAAAAAAACAAAACCAAAAAAAAAAAAAACCACAAGAATAATGGAATTATTAATTCAGTGAAGGAAACTTTCCACAAAGCTAACTGTGAATATGAACATTTAACTCAAACTCTTCATGAACACTTTTCTGAATTGCTTATCAAACTTCAAACAGCAAGAAAGAGTAAAATCTTCAACTAAAACAATGCTAGCAGCAACCACTCAATTAGAGTTCATAACACAATTCCAGGCAACTTGAAATTGCTTAACTCTGAACTGAAACGTAATACATGTAATTAACACAAATGTGCTCTCTCAGAACACTTAAAAACAAAGATAAACTTTTTTTTTTCTTCTGCTTGTTCGTTTCTATTTTTTTAAAAAAAAGGAAATTTTTCCCATTTCATGCAAACAAATCTGAATACAAGAACCCAACACATGAACATGATATGCATTCTATTAAGCTAACCTACAATAGATGTAAAAAGGTATTTTTGACCAATTTCGACCTCAGCAAGGAAAAAGAATTTGAAGGAAAGAAGATATGTAACCTTGTCAAAAGGAGAGATTGTGTTGTTCTTCACATTTTCTTATTCTTTTAAGTTTTTGTTCCCTCTTCTTTTTAAATGGAACAGCTTGTTAGAACAAAATGAATAACTGCTGTTGTTATATTTATTATTTTTTTTTTTTCAATATCAACTTCAGTACATGTAATGTGTGTATCTCCTCGCTATTTGCTACAATATTATGGCATTCTTCATTTCACTCACACTTCCGTCTTTTACAACTTGTGCTTGTTCCATTATCTAGTAAATTCAGCAGTTGGTGGTTGATAAAAAAGAACCATATTCAGTTATACATTGAAGTACAAATCATGCCTTTCATTTTTTAAAAAAAAAAAAACAGAAAAAAAAAGGAAATAAAAACAGCAACAAGAGGGGAGAAAAGGGTAAAAAAATGAGCCATCTGAATGTGGCAAAGTATACAAGCTTGAAGACTGTCCCTCTCATAAATTTGTCTATAAACTGGGCATGCCCATGCTGAAATCTAAGATATTAGAGTATGAGGCATATACATTTCATCATTAACAAGGAAAGATGCTTCCAATTTTTAGCAGTGAAGATTTACATGAAACTGATACTGACAGAAAATTTCAGAAACTTATTACACAAATGCTAAAGAATCACATTTTTACAGTATTTGCTACAGTTCTCATTGTTTTAGTGAAAAAAAAATAATTTTTTTTTACAAAATTCTTTCCTACAGTCCACTACAAGAAATAATATTAAACGGAAATACTCTGGCTGACTGACAAACTGGCTCACTGTGATAGTTTTCCAGAATGAAAAAATTTTGCTTCTATCCAGACAACCCTGTGACTGATCACACACGAAAATATGGGTTTGTGTACCTCAAAACTGGAAGAGGAATTGCATCCAAATGGGATAACCTGTTCTAAACTACACATACCAGAATAAAATTTTGGACATGCACTGGTGTGTTATACAAACTTGCATCGTATTCTTTGATAAAAAAACACTGGAACTTCTTGTCTTCATCTTTCTTATCCCCTTCACTTTTATAAATCTCTCTCTCTCTCTCTTTCTCCATTTTAGAGCATCCTGAGTCCTATACACTCTACTATATGATGATATGAGATTCATAGTAGACGGAAACATAGTTCCAACTCTGGTCTACATCAAAGAAACAACAACAGCGATCTCACACCCAACAAGTGGATCACCATTCAACAACAGATTTGAATTTTCCTCACTGAAACCTTATTTATGCCGTATTATTATGTTGTGGGGGGGGGGGGGGGGGGGGGGGGGGGGGGGGGGGGGGGGGGGGGGG
>JBCAUA010001118.1:0-24696 GCA_038406235.1 Peronia verruculata | reverse complement strand
TTCTACCCCAAGCCGCTTCTGGTAAGGCGGCGCGATGCTGCCCCCCCCCCCCCAAGAAACGAGAAAACAAGAAAGTATTCTGTGGTACTACTTTCAAACCTACTAAATGAAAAATGATATAAATAATTATAATGATTCTACATTTTGATACAGCAGAACTCTGATATTAAAAAGTCACAGGGACTAGGACTTTTATATCTTAATATCAAAATTTCTTGATATCCAACAGAAACCATAAAACAAGAGGGGTCACCCATACATTGATTCATTGCTACAATTAATTATTTCCCCTTATAAGCATCCCCTTACAAAGCATGTGCATGCATTTTGCACAGAAAAATGTGTGACGATATCACATTTTTAACAATGAAATATTGGAACTAGATCGATGCATTTTACTCTGCACTGAAAGCTAGGATATTGTGTTGCAGTGTGTTGGTTGGCCTCCTTCGGTCGTTGACTGGAGCAGCATCGTCTGTGGCTGAAGAGCCAGATGTGGGGATGGCAGTCTCTCCTGCAGATATCACATACAGTTTGTAGCAGGATGTACATTCCGTGCCTTCCCTCTGGCTTTCTTCTCAGTCGCTGCCTCCTTGAGTCTCTCTTCGCCTGATGCCAGATGTTGTGTCAGGCTTTTCCTCCAATTGGGTCAGTCAGACATGAGGACCTCCCAGTTGTGTATGTCCATGGTGATGTCCTTCACATCTTGCTTGACTTTGCCCTTGTATCGCAGTTTGGGGCGTGCTGAGCTCTGGCTTCCACTGCAGAAGTCGCCGTAGAGCATTGCTTTGGGATTCTTGCTGCTTTAGGAGGGTGAACATGCTAGCATATATAGGAAGGCCAGGCCGAGTGAGAATCTCAGCATTGGTCACTCTGCCAGGATATGCCTAGGATTTGGCGCAAGTTCCTCATTTGAAAGATGTTGAGGCATTTTTCCTGTCTGGCATAGATCATCCATATTTCACTGCCATACAGCAAGGTGCTGATGACATAAGCCTTGTAAACTGACACATTTGTTGTGATTGTCAATTTAGAACTAGTCCATACTCTTGATGTGAGTCTAGCCATTGTCGAGACTGCTTTTCCAATCCTTTTGTCAAACTCAGTATCCAGAGAGAGGCTGTCAGTGGCTGTTAACCCCAAGTAGATGAACTGATGGACTAAGTCCAGCTGTTGATTGTCAATGCTGATAGTTGGTGGTGGACCAGAGTCCTGTGCCTGAATGTTTGTTTTTCTTCAATGTTGTTTTCTGTTTGTCAGGAAAAATCCTTGCATGTCTGAGAGAGCCCTTTCATCAGCAGTTGGAGGTTTGCTTCCATGTGCCTAGCGACAGCAGCAGCATCTGCAAATAGCGAGTCTCTCATACGGACCTCTCTGCAAATAAACGGGGTTTAATTGATAACCACTCCCAGACCATCGTCTGCGCATGTTAGATCTGCGATATCCCAGAACACTCCTTAACACAATAAAGACTACTACACATCCCCCCACCCAGCACTGGCATTTTGCAAATTCTCAGATTCATTATAAGTAAGAATAAAGAAATAAAACAGGACTGCATATTGTTTCCTTTATTACCATAATTTTGCAGCATCCGGTTTTTTAATATCAGAGTTCCATTGTATATATTTTTTTCTGAAGGAAAAGCCCCAAAACAAAAGGATTGAGCAGATCTGTTGATCTGGACAATAAATAATAATAATAAATTGCTCTGTACAGTTGATTCCCTCATATTAAATAAAATAATTGTAGTGCAAAAAGAGCCTATTTCAACTCAACTACAAAGACTGAAAAAAAAAATGTAACATAACAACCAAAACATCTGTGGAAGGAATACATCCATATATGTTTATCTATTTATGGCTATAAACTTACATGTATTACTTTTTAATTATTATAAATTCTGCATTCTGACAAACTGCTCAGCTTATCATTGGCAATCAATAATATATTACATGGCGCTATGTACACAGGTTGAAAATACTGGCACACAGAAGCTGAAAGTGACAACGAAAGAAGAAACAATCTGACAAATGAAAAAAAACTACATCTGCATAATTTTTGTGTGATCCAGCACACATAAACTGTTGTTAAAAAACTTTTTTAGCACACAAAAGTAACATGAAAATACATAGAATTTTGGACAAAATGCACCGTTATCCTAAAATGCACCAGCTTGCCATCTGAAGACATTAACATTATAATGCAATTGTCACAAGATATTTGCAGCTACGGGAATGGAGCAATACACATCTGGTACCACAATAACAAATTTCAGATTCATTCATGACCAGCCATTACATTCTGACAGAGAAAATCACATTGCAATGACAAGCACAGGCTCGAGATATCTCAAGTGTTTCACTCTTCCAATGTCTCCAAAGATCAAATGTCACTTGTGGTAAGTTAAAATAATGGAACATTAATATTTCCACCATACTGATGAAATGTAAACAACGCAATGCTATAAATGCTTAAATGTTATCAAGATTTCATGTTCCAGCAGATGATCACTAGTTGTAAAAAAAAAGGTTGAAGCCTCAATTGACCACATCAAAGACCTGACAAAATGTAGAATGGTCATTCAGTCACATGTGTTCTGTTGCATATGAACTGAGTAAAATGGTGTCCATATTATTATGAATATTTATAGCTATGTCATCACTGCCCATAGAATTTCTTTGAATTGTATGATTTCCTTTTCTCTATCTATCTCTGTCTGTGAGGAAAACAATGCATCCTTGTGTTATATACCACCATTTACTAATGCTGCAGGATTATTTTACCGCCTGAGTATCAGCACTGTGCCGTAAAGTCTGTTCTGTTAACCAGCACTTCATTCTCGGGCGTATCTACTGGACAACTCAAATCTTAAAAAAATGTTTAAATCTGGAAGTCAAAAACATAATAAAGCCATGACTATTATAGTTTGCCAGCCATAGCAACAAAACACGATAAAGAGCTTCTTAAAGTCTGATGAATGAAATGTTCCAGTGCTGTACATTGTAGAAATTTTACCAAAACAGATTTTGTTGTATTTATGTATCAAAAGTTACAGATACATGAACACATCTACACAAACATGGCCAGCCAGGAAAATGCCTTTACCATCTCAGCTCCTTACATATAGAGGATTCGAAAAGCAAAAGTCTAAGAAGCTGTTCAGGTCACATAGGATGGCTTTTCAAAGTGGGTTTTGGTTTCCTTTCATTTCAGTGTTAGACAAGATCACACTTGACTTCTGAAATGTGACTAACATTTCTGATTGGAAATTCTCACACAATAGACCTACAATGCACTGTTTATAAAAACAGTCCCTTTAACTTTCTAACACTATTTAAAAAAATAAATAAATACAAAATTCACTCACATTTTATATGCAGCTTTGCTGTAAATAATGGCTGTCTACAAAGTGCTGAAATCCATTGATCCCATGTTTTTGTTTTTTTAGAAATTATATTATGCTCATTTCGAATCTGAATGGACTAATGAGAATAGATCTAGTTTTTAGATCCAGTTCTCTAATTCCCTCATGCAACATAAGTTTATCCAGTTGGATCATTACTTTATCAGTTATGTTCAAGATATTTCAACGAGACCCAGCGTGACTGTAACTTTTTCCCCATTATCAGAGTTCCCACAAGAAATTGTACTGTCATTAGGCTGCCATGCAGGAGACATGAGTCAGGGATCTTCTTTGCTCTCTGTCTCCTGCTGTTTCAGCAATATAATAACGGTATGACAGGTTCATTCTTTGCTCATACACATATGAAAATTTTGGATGAATTGGGAAATATGTGTGTGTGAGTACGTGTGTGTGTGTGTGTGTGTGAGCGGTCATATCTTACACATATCCACAAAATTTTCTATGGCACTTCACCAGCATGGTACGATATCGGTTAGTCTTTTGCCCTTCTGAGGGTGGTTATCTCGACCAGCAAGGTATTGTGTTGGATATATTTTTACCAGCAAGGACCTGTGTTTGGCATATTTGTGCTACTGTACCTAGTGAGACAATCACTATTACCACACACATTTAATTGTATAAGTATGTCTCACATGCTGGCTTTGTCAGAAAGAGCAATCATTCAGCATTGACATATTCACAGTTTAAGGCTTTTATCACCTCTCTCTTACCACTCTTTTTGTTAAATCAAAGTTTGTTGTTTTTTTTTTGTTGGTTTCTTTTTCCTGAAAACCAAGTTCTGGACAAACCACACATTTTCTGCATAATTCAGAAGAAGTGAACATATGTCTTCAGATGAACACATACATACAAATCCATACATCACACACAACAGAACCATATCAGGTAAATTTAAACTTACTCTGAACAATTTCAAATACACCATGCAGGAATTTCACATGCATATACAGTGAAAGAACTGATATCATTATGGCTTCTGAATGTCCTATGTCTGACAAAAATAGCGTTCAATGGATCAAACTTGAATATAAAACCATTCTTGCCTCTTTCTGCTGTGTCAAGTAAAATCTCAATCATGGAAGTATCTTCTAAAAATAAAAGTTGAACATGAAAATGACACCACCTGTTATTTCCAATCGATGTAAATGTCCGTGCATTTAAGTTATATCAGGATTGTTGGAAAACAATTTTATTTTTTCTATCTCAGGTGCATTTCCTTTTCATATCTTTCCAGTGATACACTTTTCTGCCGTTAAATAAGTGAATGTTCTATACTTTACAGAAAAATACGCAATGCTGTCCCTCAGTAAATAAGAAAAATATTCTACTGAGAGCAAGTTATTAAATCAAGACTCACATTAGAGCCAATAATTGGAAAAGAAATCTAGACACTAAATTGAAATTAACAGATACCAACTTGTGACAAGTCACTTTGTCTCAAAAAATTCTGTTTCGAGAAATCTTAAATTTAGTTTGTGACATCTCTTTAAAACACAGTGATCAAGGGGCAGTTTCTAGACAATTAGGTGAGGCAGTCCAATATTTTTTAATACTGGTGGCAATTTTACTTAAACTGGAAGGGAATTAGTTCTATTATCCGCCTCCATTGCTAAAGCTCGTCAACAATAAAAGTTTTACATAATGCCAACAGAACTTGCCATCTTCCCCTGTCTTGGCAGGGTTCTATACCTTACTACAGCTTTACAAGACCACTACAAATAACTGCTCACAATAAAAAGAGGCATTTTGTCCAAGTATTTAAAATGTTTCATAATGTGTGTTTTCGTTTCTTCTTTACAAGAATAAATATCTCACGGCACTGTGATGTCAGACTTACATATATACAGCAAAACTCTCTTCAACTAGCAAACACATGACAAAGTTTCATACATTCATCACAACAGAAGAAAACAAAACAAAACAGGAAAAAAAAAAAAAGTTAAAAGCTTTTGGCATGGTGTCAATGAAGAGTGTCACCCAAAACATTGTGAACATGTTCTAGTTGCTGAAGAAGGAACACCTGGCTGGAGACCAGAAAAAAGCAGATGGTCAGGCCAAGTTGGTTAATTTACAACTAATATGCCATTTTTCTGTTTGTCATTTATCTCTAACATCCCAATCTTGGCTAGAATAAGGACTGTTCTCTATTGGTCTAATCACATCCCTTGAGATGGTCGCATAGGTTGTGTAACGAACTTAGTGAACAAGTAAAACATTTTGGCACCTCGAATCATACGAAGTGAATAAAACTGAAAAATAGGGAGTGTATGGAAAAAAATCTTCTTCTCATAATAATTTTGTCAAACTTTTCAGTGATTAACTTTTCACATATTAAGAAGACAATGGATCCACTTTCTTCTATAGAGTTCTTGCACAACAGTCCTGGTGTCTGGCAAAGGGAAGGTATTGGGCAGGTGACAAATAATCCCCACAGGTACAGTTCCAATTCCTCTGGATGTCGAACATGTTCTAGTCAACTCACTCCTACATTTTGTCCACAGTCTCTTGCTCCTGTTTCTGAATCCTGTCTGTCACAGCATATGACATATCACTAATTGATTTCTGCACAGCACTCCAGCATCAAATTAAAACCCTTGGTGCCCATCACAACTGGTAGTGAAAATACCAATGTTATCCACTGGCAGTATGTTAGCTATTCACTTTTCTCTGCCACACAGAAAGTACAGAGATCTTCTGGTGCTAGTAACGACAACAAATTATGTTCAGTCTCTTTCGTCCCTTCTTCACCCCAGAAATGCTCATTGCTCTTTGATTTAATCCCCTCTTGAAGTGCAATACTTCCATCTCTGCTCATTTGCCTGGTATTCAGAAAGCAGATCCTCTATCATTATTATCTGTAACAAAATTTTTACAAAAAGAGGGAAAATTAATCAAATAATAAATTTTCATTTGCCAATCTAATACTCTCTATATCTGTATGAAAGTATTAAGCAAAGCATATTAATAAATATTCAACTGACCAGTTCATGAAATAGGTGTTCTAAATTTAGCTGACTTAACATTGACATTAGTTTCAATTTTTCAAGTACTGTGCAGGTAGTTCTTCCTTTGTCTGATAAACTATTCTCTATGTATATTTCATATTTGAAGATATCTAGACAATACAATTTTCAGATAAGTTTCTAAACCTATACCGGTAGATAATAAAAAGAAACAGTACAAACACATGAGGGGCATTAAATTCAATGAAAAAAAGCAAAGCTTATACTTTCAAAGCCATGACCACTTCTCATGTAGACCATTTCCTCAGTAGTGCAACATACAGAATGGCCAGGAAGACTCTCTAGCAAGCACTATTTGGGGACTGAGCAAGACTGTTCTGTATTTCTAAAAATATCTGTAAATTTCTTAATAACTTAGATATTCCTGTTGATTAATGATGTATAAGTACATAAGTTTTCTTAACAGTAGAACACCCGATTGCGGGAAAAACCCTATGCGGTAATACATCAGGCACTTTCCTATGTCATCAAATCATTACCATTACTTAACAGTAGAACACCCAATTGCGGGAAAAAACCCTATGCGGTAATACATCAGGCACTTTCCTATGTCATCAAATCATTACCACTATTCACTACCACTAATATTTGGAGGGCACCAGGTTCAAAAGGCTCACAGCGAAGAGTTTCTTAGTAATAAATTTTAGTATTTAGTAACAAGATCAAACCAAGAAGCGAGGCAAAGTTAAGGCCAAGGACATGAGTCTATGGAATTTGCTGGGATATTGTACATTATTTAGCTCGACACTTACCTGAACTTCCTAAAGCGTGCTCTGTCATGCTGATACACAGCGAGTCCAGCCTGGCATTGATTTCTGTATCATTAGCATTTTCACAACCTGTCGAGAATGGACAATGGAGAGGTGACTAACACATCTGGCCAAGCTAAACACATCCAGACCCAAATATACCCATCAAAGAAATTAATTATAAAAGTATCAAAAGAAACTTCTCATGGAGTATGTAGGGTTTCTCTAACAAAGCAATTATTTGTCATCATGGCTACTACTCACTCTCTGCATATGGAGTTATTTAGTAGTTTTTTCCTTGAACAAAAAATGTTCTACAGATTTAGTTGTCACAGTATGGTGATAAAATTCATTATTCAGCTACATATTTGGTTAGTATCTAGTGTGATAGCGATAATAATCCTATTCTTCTTTCTTTTCTTCACTATCCATGCATGGCTACACTTTCACCTGTACATAGCGATCTATCGCACTTTCTGTTTTTGTTCTTTTCACAGTAAGTCAGAACTACCTCAGACCATGCACATGGCACCAAAAACAGAGAACCAAGACCTAGAGGTTTTTGAGCATTATAAACACTTTGCATAATGGGAGAGAAAATGAACATGGTAACACCTAACTCCATCCCAACTGTTAGCATTTTCTCCTACAGTTACAGCTACATGGAATCAAAGCTGCCCAGTTCAAAACACTCAAACTGAATGCTTGTCACAATGAGGCAGCAAAGTGAAATCACTGACAGACAATCTAAGTCATAAAATTCAAAAGCTGACAAGTTGAAATAATGAAAAAATATAAATAAATACCAAAATAACATTTCAACCAAACTGAAGAAGTTAAAGAAAAACTGAAATCAAATAAAAATACAAGTTCCACAACAAAAGCATTTTGCTCTTACTGGTGATGAAATGCCTACTACTTCTTAGCCCGATACATGCTGTCAATGGCCCTGAAGATACAATAACAGTGAACGAAAGAATGCAATGAGGATTGTCTTTCACAGCCCCACTACTTCTCTTAGCTGAACACTATAGTTGTTGAACAAAGTCAGGAGGGAGAAAAAAAAAGATCCTTGGAAACTTTGTCCAAGAACAGTTCTGAAAAATGAATGGCATGAACAGCAATATTTTCTTCATATCATAATTTTGCCAAATTTGCCAAAATCAACAATCCTATAAAAGGAGGAAGTTTTGTTCTCCTTTTCACGATGTTCGGTCATTGGTCCTTACAAGGAAATTAGGCTCGAAAAAACAAAGAACAAGCCCTATTCAGCACTGACAAAAATATACCCACAATGAAGACTGTATATAAGGGATAGAGTTCCACATGAAAACAGAATTCAGAAAGTCTAAACAAATTGTCTCACACCAGTCAAAATGAGTTCATGTGTCAATTTTCGACCAAACTGAGTTACTAATATCAAAAACTTTAATACTTAAGCTTTTATATGGTTAAAAAAAAGTTTTGAGGTCATCTGATTGGAGCCAGAGATACTGGAAATTGGAGAGACTGGGACAACTTTTAAGCACAGGATAAAATGAGGAGAAAAACTGGCAAAAATATACTGTTTCACAAGTAAATCCTTATGTCTTGCGCCCAGAGCAAAAGAGTCTGAAGTCACAGAGGAGGATTTCAAGCTATGGCCATTTTTAACTATTTTCCCACTACTTTTACCAGATAGCACCCTTTTCTCCCCACAAAACAGAAACTTAACCTTTTTTTTTAACATGAAAAAAAAAAAAATTGGTATCTGGGTCTACCCCTAAGAACAATATTTTCTTATTCAGAGATGATTGCCTTCCGATTTCTGCAATATAAAAACATCCGTGTAAGACCACTTCATCGTATTCAACCTACGCTTTCTCTGTTCCAGCCCAGCAACTTACGACTCATTCTGAATGGCTGAAGACAATCAATGAATGCATATAAATGGAGACAAAAAAGTTAAACGAAAAAACGACAAAAGGAGACATGACGGGATGATGGCAAGCCTTGTATACTTTATTTTTATTATGCATATTTTATACGACTATGATGCATATTTTATACGAGTAATGAAACAACCACTATACATGCTCAGAAAATGAATTATGAACTTGGTTAAGCCACAAAAAAAATATATATACACTAATAAATGTAAAATAAATAAATCATGCCATTCAAATGGAGAGGAATGCAAAATATCATAGCACAAAAAAAAAAAAAAAGGACCCAAGAATTAAAAACAAGAGACAAACATTACCTTGCAATGGAAGAGGGAAAGGTCTATGGGTAGGGGCAGAATGGGTTCTGGACACTGGTTGTTTGGTTTGTTGCTGCAGAAATAACATGGTCAAGAATTAAAAAACATGAAGTGCAGTAGTGGACAAGAAACAAAAAAAAAGCATGAAGTGGTGTAACATCGAAGCTAATAATTGTCAAATCCTGAACTCCATTATAGGGGACTTGTTCAGCCAGCCTAAAATCATTTCTACCTACTTCTGGCATTCTTTCTTACTAGACATTTATGTAACCCATGACTGCAGATAATTTAACTTTTCTATGATCACATTTAAAAATGGTGAACTATTGTGTCCCAATGTGTCCTTTAGTTATGGAAAAAGGCAATGTTCTCCTGGCTTTCTTTATGTACTAATATTATGAAAACAGTTATTGGTAAAGACCAGGTGTCAAAATAGCTTGAGCCACTTGTAGAAACTGAAAGTAAAGTTTGGTAAGGTAACATTTATAATTTTCTGGCATTGGAGAGTTCATTGAGAAAGGTCTATGGGGAAGTTAACTGGCTGACTGCTGCATGGAGTTTCAGTGAAAATCCCATAATAAATAATGTACCAGTGCTTCAAATTATGAGAAACCAATCCCAGCACATACAAATGATTGTCATAAACATTCTAATGACAGAAGATTTATTGTGGTTTTAGCAGGCAATGACATGGCATAAAGTGAACTATTCAAATCTGAGTCATAACACAAAGATTTATGTTCTTGACAAATGCTATACTTCAATGCCTCATCAATCAGTTGAGTTGGGTAAAAAATCCCCAAAAGCATCAAGTGGTGGCTCAAATATGTTGTTATTATTATTTTTTTTTATTTACTCATCCCCCCCCCCCCCGATTTGGAGATTTTGTTACGAAGAAGTTACGCCTTTTCCTGAAAATGAAAACTGCATTAAAAAATAATGGATATACATTCCATTGTGTTTGACCAATGATCAATCATCGGATGTCCCAAACTACTGTCAACTAAAATTAACTCCCTCTGGCTGATTTAAGCAGTGGTAGATCATCACTATTTAACCATATACAGGCAAAGAATGCATAAAACAATTTGACTATGACTCTTCAAGCAATATCTTCAGCCTCAGTGCCAGAAAAGTACACTAACTGACCACACTTATAGAGAAAAAAATGGACTCATGTTCATGCAGAGTATTAGTGTAAGCTTTCACCAGTTGCTTTAAAATTATACACTTCCATCTCACTATTACACAGAGTGAATATCTTTTATTTCTATTGTTTCAGAGCACAATTGTAGACTATCACCCACAGAAAAGGTCAAAAACAGTATGTTTTGACAGAGAGAGGTATGGATGCCAAATATAACTCCTCAAGAAGTCAGAAGTGATTCTATGGAAGCTCTGTTGTGAAAGGAGCTCTTCTGTGAGAGGGGGCAGGGAGCAAAATATGAGAGAGATAAGAACAAAACCCAGGAGAGGACAAAAAAATAAAAAAAGACATAGAAAATCACAGAAAGCAGGCTGCTAACTTTAAAAAAAAAGGGCTGTTTTGAGGCTTAAAGCCACACACAAAGCTCTCCATGTCAATTTGTCCTTTTGGTAAACAATTATAAATGCAATCTTTTTTCGAAATCCCAATTTTCAATGATGAGAACTGAAAATTGTCAAAAAAAAAAGAGGAAAATTTTTCGTCAACCCAAATCATGCAAGAAAACAGCCCTCACCCCTCTCCAACCCATATGCAAGCCTATCTGATAAAAAAAGAAAGTCTTATTTTGATATCAAATTATTTAAAAGAAGTTTCATTTAACCTTTGAACAAGTGCTTGGGGGCATACTGGAAGGGAGGCAGGGTGGGTGAACTGATTTAAATCTTCCACCTCTTGCCGGAAGGCTGGACTGGCCTCTCATGATGGACAGATTTTGACTTTGGCTTGGGGCTGCATTGTCTGGGTGCTTTTAAGGCTTGTCTTACAGCTTTTTCTCTAATTTGCTTGGCGCTAGATTTTATCTGCAATTTTTGGATCTTTAAATCCAGCTCCTTCCTAGCTTGGATATTTTTCTCCTTTGCCTGCTCTAGGTGTTATCGAGGAGAAAAAGAGGAAACTAACTGGCTGAAGGGAAAAAAAGAGAATTTCCGCAAATTAGCGGAAAATTATCGCCACTGAAATTTAAAATTATCATCACTGAATTTTTTTTTTTCTCCGCCATTTTGTTAAACTTTCTTATTTCTCGACTGATTCTACCCAAATTTGGCAAATATCATTTTCACAACATGGTCAATCCATATGCAAGTCCCATTGTAACTATTGGAAAAAAAAAAAAAAGAAAGGTTTTTGCAAATGAAGAGTTGAAAAATATGCACATGAAGAGCTGAAAATGTGTAAAATTTAAGACAATATGCCAAATAGCAAGGTAACCAATATACCAAACAACAAGTTGACCAAGTTTCATCAAGTTCCACTCATATTTGATGGTGGACACAGACTTCAAAGAAAGCCAGTTCAGGGCATCTAGAATCCAAGATGCCATGGCAAGTGTTTGAGCTGATTCAGTTTGACTTATTTCAACATGCCAAATTTGATGGAAAAAGTTAAAATTCTCTATGTGTAATGATACAAAAAAACAAAAAAACACCACTCATGAACCTGCCCAAATAAAGAGAAGTTGATTTGAAAAAAAAAAATACAAAAAAGACAGCGAAACTGTACATACCTCTCCCACCTCTAGCAGTCCTGGTTTATTGAGGAAGGAAGGATTGAGCGAGCCATTTCTTTGCAAGGACAGATGGCCACTCCCACCACCCAAGATCGTTCGTTTGGTGCCAAAGCCCCATGGGGGTGTGCCAGTGGACTGTTGGTAGGGTTGGACAGGCACTGGCGTCCGCCCTGTCCGGGGCATGATGCGACTGCCTAATGACACACCAATTGGGAATGTGTTGCCAAATCTGGAGAAAAACAAACACAAAACACACAGATGAGTGATAGTTAAAAGAATCATATGTCAAATCAGAGAAACAATAACAAATATAAGAAATCAAGGACATTTAAAAGCTGGATTCTTTCATAATGAGGGAAGGTATGAAGACCTCTGTCAAAAATATTCCAATTTTAATACCATGTCACAATTCAAAACATGACACATTTAGGAAGACAATTCATGTCCAAAATTACTCATCAACACAGCTTCAATGACATCACCTATTTTTGTGAATCAGATATTTACGTGAATAGCAGCTTTTTACAGACTATTTTGTGAATCATAACTTCTAACAGTTTATTGTCATCTGAGTTACACAGTTACATTAACAAGTTAATTAATCAACAGGTTTCTACAGACATCATTCTTCCCACTGAATAAACATACATATGGGACAGAGGTGCAGGAATGAAAATACAAAAAAAAAAAAAAAAAGAAAAAAAGCAACTATGAATGCATCATGAGAATAGCAACATTCTATCATAGTTCACATGAAAGACAAAGAATTTACATCCTCAATGAAACTATAAGAATTGGAAACCCTAAAGTTAATTTAAATGAAAAAAAAAGCAACTCTGAATGTGGGTTCATGAGAAGAGCAACATGTTATCGTAGTTCATAAGAAAGTTTAAGTATTTACAACTACAATGAAACTGTAAGGATAGGAAACCCTAAAGTTAATATCTATAAAATAATCACCAAAACTATAGACCTTGTCACTGAAACCTGTTTTCACCAATCAAATCATTTCACCTAGTCATGCATCACACTTGTGTATCTTGTGAAGCATGGTTGGATTTCCTTTGATAGTGAACTCCTTCAATACTCCACACATACATCCATTCTTTTCATGTTTCAAAGTGTGAGAAGAACCTACTAGAGCACTCGTGATTCTAGAATTCATGTATTGATGTCCCAAAAATGATAGGACACCCTACATTAGTATTATAAGATTAGTATCTTGTTACAGAATAGTGTGGGTTTTTTTCTTTTGGAGAGAGATTCAGATGTGACGTAGGATGACAATGAGCCACTCTGACCCTCAGACAAATGTCTTGCGCCCAGAGCAAATGAATCTGAAGTCGCACTGGGTGAGTTCAAGTCACAGTCGTTTTTGACCGTTTTTTTTTTTTTTTTGATAATCTTCCAACTATGATAACAAAATATTTCTTTTTTCATGTTAAAAAAGGTTAAATTTTCATTTTGTGAAAAAAAAAATAAATAAATTTAGTAGCTTAATCGGAAAGTAGTTAAAAATGGCCCAAAATGGACGTATATCTTCATTGCCTGGCGCAACTTCCGAGTCATTTGCCCTGGTCGCAAGACAAATGCCTATCCTTTGCTGGATAAAACAGGTATTGTGAGGAAAGAAAAAAAATCATTTTCTCTCATTTGAAACATGAGTGACGTAAAATTCTTTAAGTATTTTTTTCTCACTGCAATAATTTTTTGCTCCACATGGTTCAAACAACAGGTGCAAAAGAGGCTTTTTCCCATTCAAATCTTTCTTGGTGGGACATTCTTGCATTCTTGCAACTAACAACTTACGCTCTTCGTGGTCTGTCACCATATTTTTGGGGAGGGGGTTGCCATATCCTTTGAGCTGACTGCTTCCAGGACTGTAAAAGATTCTTTTGGCGATGTGAAAATGCCTGTGGGGAACAAGGTCAATGAAAAAAACTCATTAACACTGCCAGTGGAAATTAATTTGATGTGATGGTTGCAATCAGATTTAGGTTTACCAATCAATATTAATTAATTAGCTATGTGGCTGTCTAATAACATTAAGAAAAAAAAAAGTCTCTCATGTGAAGTATGGCAATATAATCTACCGACAGAGAGACAGATAAGGAGGCAGACAGACAGACATACAGACAGCTCTGTATATTCGTCTCACAGCCCATCAGAATGAGTCACAGGTCACTACCCTCAATCAGACAAAACGGGGATCAACAAAGTGAAGGTGATCTCATTTGTTTGTTTGTGTTGGGGTTTAATGACACATCAGCATGATTACAACTATATTGTGTCAAGCACGGTATTTACACCTCAACAAGAAAAGAGGAAAGAAAGCGGGACAGAAGACAAGAGCAAGGAGAGAGAAAAGAGATGTCTCCCCTGGAATGTCGATGATGGCACTCCATGGAAGACATCTCACCCATGGCAGGCTTAAACTGCCTGCAGATGGGAGCAGAGAACCTACTTATAGACCCCAGCCCCCCACGGGGGCGAAGGTGATCTGATACCTACATTATTATATGACAGAGATTGAAAAAACATTCATCTGAGAACAAGAAAATATTGCACCTATGGGAGGACTTTAATTATAACAGGTTGTTGAGAGCTAAAATATATAGATTCATGTGCTAAACCATTCCATGTTTAACAAGTTTTCTGCAGCTTAGAACAGGTGCCATTAGGTCATCCAACTCTCTTCAGTTTGCAAACATCTCTGGCAACAGTCAAGCTGATTCAAAGCTGTTTCCATCACATGCAAGTGTATGGATTAATGTTTTACCTGATAATAATAAATGGTAACTCCATCTTATACTATTTATACTGGAGTGCAGACTCATGGCACGGCCTTAACAAAACACCCTGTGTCTCGTGTGCCAACACTGGATGCCATGGCCCTGAAGGCAACTGTTATTTTGCTATGCTTGGCGTCCTTTACCGTGCACCGAGTTAGTCGCTTTTCTGATCTAGTAAATATTTTTTTGTAAACAAACTGTTCCATTTTTTTTTTTTTTTAAATCGAGAGCTACGGCAGGGACAGAATACAACAGACTTGCAATCATAGAATAATGACAATGTGAATTTTGTTCATGAACACACGGTAACATAATAGCACTGGCGCTAACTGGGTGTCTTCCCTCCACTGGCATGGCTCCACTCTCAGCCTGTATGACGTCACAAGTCCACACTCCAGTATAATAGTCTAAGCTACTTGCATATAACTCATTCTGACTGGCTGCAAGCCAAGTTACTGCCTTCGGTAATTTACTACTTTAATAACATCTGAGGAGCTAACAAAAACAAAACAGAAGACTATATGACGGGGGGGGGGGCCGCAAGCAACAGTTTCAACGGAAGCACAGAAAAGGCAGAAAAAATTAGAGTAAAACCAACATCTGCCAGTAAAACAGATTAGACTGATGATTCAGAGAAAGACAGTTATGCGCCACAATCTCCAAGAGAATATGGTGGAATCTTACACATGAAAGTTCTACAGTTGAGGAGGAAAGGATGTATGACCAACAAAAGTGGACAAACATAAGAATGAGATTGGAGATATACAGTGGAAAGCTGAAATGGGAAATGTTTACATAAGATAAGATTAGATAACATAAACTTTGCTAGTCCTCAAAAAGGAAAGTCCATTCGCAGTTGATGAGACACAATAATTATATATAACTAATTTTATGACCTAGTAAGAGACAAAGCAGAGAAAACATCAACACTTGCTTTCCTTGACTTACTTCATGGTTTAGGCACTTGTCGATAAGTTGAAGATAAATCTGAAAGCATTCATCATCAGGACGGGGGGCAACAAGCAGCTGAGTACACACTGCAAGATGAAGCAAAAATACAGTCTCAGTTTAATGTACAGTTCAAATTGTACATATGGCAAAGCAACTCATTTTATTGTTATCAGAGCCCATTAAATCCATCCACTGACGCAAGGTCAGTTTGCGTACGATACATTTTGATGTAGTAAAGTGCTGCGTTACAGAGGCATGAAAAGTTTGGAATTATTGATTAACGTCCTTATGGATATCCATATTGATTTAATGTGAAAACAATAACTTCATGGGAGAATATAGAAATTGTCTTATCTTGGTACTGGTGATCTCATAGAAAACAGGAGTGAAGATATATATGGTCCAACATCCATTTTTTTTTTTTCTTGTGCAAAGCATCCAGTCATATTTACAAGACCAGTTTTGTGATGCCTGTTCCTTTATTGCTCTACAAAAAGAATTAAAATACACAAAGGTTAGTCTCATCCATACCAAACCCCAGGGGATGTCATCAAAAACTCTAGTTCTCTCAAAACTAAAATATGATCACTTAGTATGATTTGCATTTCTCAGTGTCCTGACAAAGCAAAATAATCTATTGACCAGACTGCACTGAACACTGGGAAGTTCGTCAAGACAAAGTTGGCTCATGCCAGTGGCCAGCTCTAATCTACCTTTGCCCATGAGACGACAAAACTGGGCAGGTAAGTCTCCTTCCACAACTTCATCAGCAGAGGGGGACTGAGGTGAGGATGTTGGTGGTGGAGTGGTGGTGGTTGTGGTTGGCGAGGAGACGCGACAGGCAGGGTGGTTAATGCTGGTGGTGAGGAGAGATTGAGCTGGGTTGAAGGCTTTGATAGGAGTGTTCAGCATGGCTTTCATCTCTCCCAGGGCAGACTTGATAGAGCCCCCTTCATCCACAATACTCTGAAACATCAGACAGAAAACAATGATCTCAATTTAAAATGTGAGAGAACAGATCTCAATCTAAAATGTTATAGAACAGATCTCAATCTAAAATGTTATAGAAGAGATCTCAATCTAAAATGTTACAGAATACTGAATGCCTAAACACCTGATTTTTTAGGCAAATATTCCTGGAAATTTTTTTGTCTTAAAAATTGTTACTGAAACAATGCTTACAGTATTGACCCAAACTTACAAAAAGCCAAAACAATGCTCGGAAACGTGATTTGTGAGCTCTCTATTTGAAGAGGCTTCACTCAGCTAAAAAATTTATATAAAACTTGTACTGTAAAACGCATGGACTGTTGTGCGTGTTGTTTCAGTCTTCATAAGTGACCACACACATGATGCTCAGAAATATTCTTTGAAGAGTAGCCATCTTTACATGCAAATTGAGAAATATTTCACTGGCAAACAATATCCATCCACGGACAAAACTGAAAGACTAGCCCCATTACTAAAGCTCAAGAATAGTAAACGGAGATTTCTCAAGGGGGGGAGGGAATGACCTACATCCATGGCAGTAAAACATAATGCATCAATTCCAATACTATTACTTCACATATGCCAGTAAAAAATTAAATAGTACAGTAGCTGGTACATGTGCTTCAGTGGTACAGTCATAAGTCAAGTAAGAAGGATCAAACAGCCTAGCCAAATGGTGTTCTCTGGACAAAGTAAAGGCGAAGAAAAGAAAAGAAAAAGGGGAGGACAGGACTGGAAAATATAAACAAGTGGTTGACAGCTAGCTTTGCCAGCCACAAGCCAACTTCATACAAGAGATGGATAGAGGTGGAAGACATTGACAAAACTAGCATCCTTAGTGATGTCCAATGACTGGAAGGGTTACAGTACCCATGAGCTATGAATGAACTTAACACTTGACAGTTTTATGGAACTGTAATTTTTTACTCTTGCACATAATGAAACAGGAGTGATTCATATAACAGAAAA
This sequence comes from Peronia verruculata, assembly GCA_038406235.1. Classification (NCBI taxonomy): domain Eukaryota; kingdom Metazoa; phylum Mollusca; class Gastropoda; order Systellommatophora; family Onchidiidae; genus Peronia; species Peronia verruculata. Next base: position 6,839 of record JBCAUA010001118.1, on the reverse strand, counting down.
TACAACAGCTTACTGTAATAGCCTATAGGTTGTCTCATATAAGACAGCATTAGTGTCCAATGTATAGATCTACAGTTTCAAGGTTTAGGTTGCAACTTGCATTGGTATGATGTATTCAATTCCCAATACTTTTGTTTTCATCTCATGAATGATAGACCTATACCATCTGACCTCCAAATGACAAATTTGCAAACGAGGAAAAACAGAATAAAATAAAAACCTAACTGCAAAACAAAATAAATATATTCAGATGCTAAAACATTTGGAGTATACATAGACAATGTAGTTTGCAACTGAACCAACATTTTTGAAAATTTTGAGTTATACCATTCAATACTGGGAATGGTGATAGTGCTATATGGTAAGGACTTTCCTTTTCATCAAACAAGACTTATCTTTCCCGTAAGTCTTCAGAAAATTCTAGTTCTTAATGATAAATTACTAACTATTGGTGAACAAATTGTCATTTTTCTCTGAATGGTGATTTTGGGTATGTCTCATTTTGCCCTGAAACCCTTCAAATTATTGTAAATGTTGGACTAGGATTTCATCATCGTTCAATTGCAGAAATGCTAGTGTGTCACCTATTTCACAAAGGAATTATCAATACATACAGTATATTTTTCTGTCAGATCAAAGTAAGTCTGAGATCTAGTGTTAGTTCACACAAAAACGCTTGTATAACTATACATCAGTTCAAAATTCATGAGAATGATATAGAGCTAACACAGAGCTTTTGGCATTGCTTTGTGAGAACCATTTTCCGTTTTGGGCATACAAAAAATAGTCTCTAGTAAAAGAATTTGTTTACGCTTGCTCCTGTGTGAGACAGGCAAAATGTTAATATAGCATCACTCATTTTTTTTTTTTTTTGGGTGTGTGTGACTGACACCTGACGATAATATTTCATACCTAACTGCAATATCCATCCTCTTTCCTCTTTTCTATATTTATTTATATTTTTATTTCTCTTTTTCGGACCCCAAGGAACAAAAAATGAACAGATGAGCACTTACCTTCTCCAGTTTCCTGAGCACATCTTGCCTCTCCCTCAACTTGAGAATACTGATGTAAATTTTGTGACGTGCACCTTTAGTGACATGCTGAAATATACAGGCAAAGAGCAGCATTCAAATTACACCCAATGAAAGTGTCACTAGAAATTGCCCATTTCTATGCTGACATTAATGTTTACATTTAACACATGACAGTCAATGCTTTACCCTTAGAAATGTCACAAGAAAATGCTACAGTGCCAAATATTTCTATTATATTGACGCTTATGCATGTTCAATGAGTGACAATTCAGGCTTCATCTTCACTATATGATGGGCTTTAACAAATCTAAACTGAACCCTTGAAGTCCAGAATCTTTTACTTTCTTCTCTAGAGACTTGAAACTCCATGGCTTTCTCAAGTTTAACACAATACATGTATGTGTGTGGGCATTTTTGTCTCAGGGAAAGATGCAATATTTGCTCACCATGTTGGCTGCATTATTTTTACCTCATTCTGCATTGATGTGGAGGTTGTCACACCCAACTTCATACATTATGTACATATCAAAAGAGATATACTCTCTATGCATAATGTAGAGACAAACCCCAATTTCTTAATAAAGAAAGGAAACAAAAAAAAAATTCCTCCTTCTCTTAATGGTGTGGGTTTGTCAAAGCAGTAAGTTTTAAATAAACTGGGGTGTAATAAACCTCATGCCAATAGGACAATTTTGTACTTCACAGCACAGGTTAAATGGCAACATAATGTGAACAGGTTGTTATATAGAAATAAAATCACTCATTACACATAGAATACCAAATGGATCTTGAGCAGAGCGCCTCTTTGCCATTTGTATGCAATGTGGCACAAGCCCCATATCCCTACAATATGTTTGATACAAAAAATTCTTGTGCATGGTGAGTCTTTGACCAGATCAGCCTTTGATATCTCTAGTGTCAATTTGCCTGTACTCTTGTGGATGAAACAGAAGCAAGAATGTACGTGAATGAATGAAAGTATTTCAAGAAACTGAATAAGATCTCTGCAAACTAACAAGGTCAAGAAAGGAGAAAGAGATGGAATGAAGAACAAAAAGAAAGAAATGAGTGTCAACGGGACAGGAAGAGGGAGAAGTGAAGAGAAGAGTGAAAAACAAAGGAAGAAGCAATGATATGGAACGTAATGATTTTGAGCATAATGATTTTGTGCAGAGAGATTACATATCCGTTGAGCAAACAAAGAAAACAGGAAGAAAGGAAGGATGGAAGGAATGAGCATATGCTTTAGAGCAGAGGGTACATACCTCCTGTTCCAACCACTCCTCTGTGACATTCAGCATCTCCTCATAAGTCATTTGTTTGAACAGGTAGGAATATTTGTGGAGCCTCAATGTTTTCAACCATACAGGCACCTCTGTGGTGAGGGGAAAAAAAAAATATGAAAAAAGGTCATCATACAGTGCTTTGAGGAAGCAGCAAGAGTGTACATGTAGCAGCAATACAAATCTGGATATTGCAGTACACCCCTCCCCCACAGGAGGTTGGAAGGCATAAAGAGGACACAACTCTAATGTAACCTGCCTTATTTTTAAGCAAACTGCTGAGAACAGAAAGACGAAACCACCAGTTGTCAGTTCCTCAGCCCTGACACCATTACTATAAGCTCAGGGAATGACATGTATCTAATAAAGATTCTACACAACATCAAGCAAATGCCAAAATGTGGACATTTAATTTATCTGTTTGTTTACAGTAAAATATAAGGAGATCAAATTCAAATTATGAGGGAAAAGTAGTTTTTCTATTACATCCTACATGTTTTGGCATCGATGAAGCTATAGTTAAATGAGCCATATTATTATATAATAATTATTTGTACTTTAGTTCTTTTCTGAAATACTAAAAGAATGAATTAACAGCATCGGCTAGCCTTGGAAATATGGCTGAATGCATAATATTAAAGAGAGAGGGAAAGAAAGAATGAATGCAAGAAAGAAAGAAAGGAAAAAAGAAAGAAAGAAGAAAAAAAAAGAAGGAAAACAAAGGAAGGAAAGAAAGAAAAATGAAAGAAAGAAAAAGAAAAGAAAAACTGAATTAGTATCATAAGCATTATCATGCATAATTATCATTATGCAAAGGAAATGATTCTAGACATCATTTAGTAATGTGATGCTGCTGTTGTTATCATGTGACATCTGTTGCATGTAAAGAACTGGTAAAAAACAAGAACAACAACAACACCCGCAAATAAACAAACTTCTACCCGCTACACTCCGACACCACAATATGACAGAACTGATGTTACTGTGTTTTCAAAGTAATACAATGCTTAAGAGATTTTATCGCAACACCTAGAGAAGGAATGAATATCTGTCCTGTCCAACCACAAAACGTTTGGAGAACACTGCAAACCACTGAGATATATCTCGCGAGTCTATTGTCTTTCCATTTCTGTGGCTGATGAAAGATCAACATCTATCAGTATTGTCCTAGTTTCTTCTTCCAGTCCTCTGTCTTTCTGTCTGATTCTGTCTATAAGATAAGAACACAGTGCTGAGCTGGCAAGAAAACAAAAAAACGACTCATATCCAAATCTATTGTGTCATCTTTTATTACCTTCGCTCTATTCTAGAAAGAGAGTAGAACTGTATCTCCAATATCAGATCTGTCATTACAAAAGGACTTCAACTCTGAACTCTCTGTACATAGTGCTCTTGGTATAACTTCATTTTAGCACACACAAAAAAAAATTTTTACATGTTCTTCATTCCCTCTTGGCTTTTCCCACAACATTATGATGAGATAAATATTAAGATATTTTAATAAGATACATTTTTTTCCTTATGAGCAAATTCCATGCATAGTTGATGAGGTACAATATATATAATTCTGCAAGACACATTGACAATGCAGCTTGACAAAAATATCACTCATTGCAACAGAACAAGGTTGAGTCAAGAAACATTGTCCCAGCATTGAAAAGTGTACTGCTGATAGTGGAAATGAATTTCTGCAATCTCACAATTAGGTCTTACATTCAACAAACATCCCGTTCTTTTGGAATATTTCAACTAATAACAAAGTAGTTATATGGAATCTTCCAAAATTATGTTAAGCTGTGACGTACAGGCTTGTTGGCAAAGGACATGAATGTTACAATAATGTTTTTTTTTTTTTTTGTGAAAGGAGCACATTCAATTTTCTCCTCAACTAAATGAAGGCTTAAATTTTACACTCAGAAAGCCCCCCTAAGCTCACTTCGTTATTTTTTCCATTTCAGAGTCAGAATTTTTATCAACTACAAACAGTTAAACAACTCCCCAAACGGTGGGCACTTGGTGTTTTCAAGACTCACAAAGTGTGTATCATTTCAAGTTAATACAAAAGTTGCTGTGCTTAGATCTGAAAGTTTGAAATGAATCTGAAATGATCGCCCAACTATATGGGACCAACAATTTTGGCAGTAAAAAAAAAAAGGGGATATATCACAGTGAACTTTCTGACAAAAAAATTAAAAAAAAGCAAATTCAAGAGAAACAAAGGAATCGTTGTGAACTGGGTGCAAAACGAACACAATTTCCACATTTTCACATAAGCTGCCCTAGATATGAAGAGACAGTGACAACAGACAGGCAATAAACAGTTGATATTTGTATACAGAGCTCTGCTTTCTTGGCTCCATTAGGAGCAGATAATAGGAAGATGTAGCACATGGGTGAGTGATGCCTATGGTGATAACCGATATCCATTTTTTTGTTTTGTTTTTTATTGTATCTTTGTAATGATGTTTGCACAATACAGTCTCAAAAGAAGAATAAATAAATAAATAAATAAATAAATAAGTCACATTGTTTATTAGCCTTTCAACCTCCAGGTGATGGCTATCTCAGTAAACAGCGGAAAAGATGGACAGACAGACAGATGGTCATATAGACAGACAGACACACATAGACAGACTGACAGGCGGCACAGCACTCTGAGGTTACTGCAAAATTACAGCTGAAAGAAGTTTGAAGTGCAAAAAGTGCACATAACATTTGACTTCTTGTTTAGTACTTTTCTTTGAAACAAAAAATTGCATCGAACAACCATCATTTTCTAACAAGGTGACTTGGTTTTCTTGCCCCCATGCATCTATGGCAATACATAACAACCAGCTCACAAACTACCAAGCAATGCAGACAAGATCAGTGACAAAACAAGAAAAACAAATGGCTACAGAACACGAAAATGGGCACTGAGTCCTGGAAACTGCCTGCCAGCACTATTACTTAGGTGTGATATGATATGGTAATATGCTGTCTGTTTGTTCTCTCCCTCTTTAACCCCCCCCCCCCCCCTTATATTACCCCTTTCTCTGCAGTAAAAAGGATTAAAATACTAAGACAAGGTGGCCTGTTGTGAAAACAGAGCCTTTTCCAAGTAAAACAACCCTTTACACAAGGCATCACTGTTTGAGCTAAATGATGTGTGGGCATTAACTAACATCAACATGAACAATCTACACTGAAATCATGTATTGAGGACAAAACAGAGTTTGTTACTTAATGCTGGTCTTATCTCCTCACTGAAAATATCCATATTTCCTAAGCTTTCAGTCCTATCAAGTTTATCTCTATCTGTACCACATGTACCAACCACACTGGGCTGCACGGGGTTCACATTCAAAGTGCCGAGGAGCAGATCTACTTCAGTGTCAAGGAGCAGGTCTCATTCATTATACAAGTACTTTTGTTTGGACTTGCTTTTCTACTGACATACACTTTGGAAGGAAAGCACTCAAATACAAGTCAATTCTTTAACATGACTAAATAACAATGTTAAAAAAAAAACTTACTTTCCAATAATTTCTGCTGATGCTATTAAGGTTAATATCATGTCCCACATCCATCCACATCCCTCCCCTCCCTTTATGTAATACCAATGAAAAAAAAACAAAACAAAAAACAAACAAGCAAAGAAAAACATGATTAAAAATAGAAAACAATAAGTTATTTTTAACTGGCCGCACTTTTCTCTGCAGTTGAGCTGCGTTTTACAATGAATGGACTGACTTGTAGAGATGGGTTAACAAGAGACTGGCAAAAACTAACAACACACATCTGTCAAGGTGACTGTGAACTTTGTCTACACAGAAGATGCAACATCAAATTTAATTGTGTGTCAAGGATGTGTGTCCGTTTCATCTCCTCTGAGGGATTGGGCACTCTGACCTGCAGTTTTCTTCTATTATTTTTTCTTTTTAATTTGTCAACATTTAGGTGTGCATTTCTACTCTTTTTCTTTTCTTTTTTTTTTTTTTTCTTAATTTTTTTCTGATTCTCTTGAGCCTTGTTTCTCTTGTGGTTGTTGCTGTGGTCTTGTCATCGTAAACTTCCTGAACAGTGATACAAAGAATGGGCTGACTTTTTTCTTCAAATCTAAAAGCATGAAGTTTATAATTTTATTACTACTGATGGTACAAATTTCCTTCATTTGTCTGACACAATATGTGATGCTGCATAACTCAGCAAACAGCATATGAACCATAAAACAAAAACATGGAATAACCATGGTCATTATCCACACAACTCCTTCACATTTGCCTCAAAATTTAAACTAATCTTCTCTACTGATCTCTCTTCCTTCCCCCAACCCCCACCCAATCAGCGTTCTTTCTTTCTTTTTCACTCTGAATTACACTATCTTTATGTTTCTCCCCCCCCCCCCCTTTCTTCCTCACAGGCCCCTTGTCTCTTTCCTCCCCTCTCTCTTCTCTCTCTCTTCTCTCTCTCTCTCTCTCTCTCTCTCTCTCTCTCTCTCTCTCTCTCTCTCTATCTATCTATCTATCTATCTATCTAT
>JBCAUA010001107.1:0-13606 GCA_038406235.1 Peronia verruculata | reverse complement strand
CAACAACAACAACAACAACAACAACAACAACAACAACAACAACAACAACAACAACAACAACAATAACAACAACAACACTTGTCCTATTTTCTTTTTCTTATTTTTTTTTTTTATTTTGTTTGTTTTGTTTTGTTTTGTTAAGTCCAAATAAATCTGTGAAAGAGTTGGCAAGAATCATCTAGGAAATATATAACAGAGGAATCAATACGTACTTTCTCACCGCGCTTCTGTCACTCTGCAAAAAATATAAGACACTTCGAATAAAATACCAGATAGAAGAAGCATGAAATTGGAGAGGAAAAATGTAGCTTCTGGCCTCTTCCTCGCACGGAAGCGTTTCACGGTAAAATCCCAAATTGAAACCAGGAAAAACATTCTGAAATTTGAAAGAAAAAAAAAAAAATCCTCTTTCTTTCTCCATTCTTCAACTCCAAATAATGGTTCTACTCTTAATACTCTCAAATTTGAGCAAAGTCACAGTGCACGCACTTTTAACGCGTAGCCCAAAGCTAGAAACACAATCTGAGAATCAAGTAAAGGATGTCTTTTTTTGATAGTTTTCTGGATCGTCTTTGAAATCTTCATTATAACTTGATCTCACTGATGCCGACAGGCAGAAATGTATCAATTTAATATTGATGAGAATGTTTTCGGGGGAAGAAGTGAGCTATTAAGGTTACCGACTCCATTCACTGGCAAGCTTTAGTGAAACAATACGGGCAGGAGTTAGACGGGATCTTAGTTGTACTGCCCTTTGTATTTTTCTTGCTTGATCAAGGTCTGTCCAGTCTTTCTCCCAAATCATCTCTTGTTCAGGTCTAACCTGAAACGCTTCCAGAAAGACGATGGAAGCCAGTACGGAAGCCAGCTAGAAGGGCTTCCTTGAAATCAACACAATCTACACTAAAAGAAAAAGTGAGACTGCTTTCTCTACATCGGTTATTTCTCTCTCTCTCTCTCTATGTGTGTGTGCGCGTGTGTGTTTGTGAATCGATGGACAGGTGAAAAGAAACGAAATCGAATTATATTGAGTTTTCATTGACTACTTTATTCCGAATCTGGAAACATAAGATGACAGCTACAGATTTTTGCTGTTTTCGGGAAAGTGTAACAAGGAGTCGTTTTGTAGTGTATTCCCTTTACTCGAAATAGAATGGGAAAATCGCACCATTGGACCACGGGATTGTAGAATATTCACAAATCCAGTATAGTTTGTCATTCTCTGGTCATTCTCACAAATATCTTTCAAAAGAGTGCCATAGGTCTGCAGGAAGGGTCATTCGTGCCTTTTAATGTCGAATAGTGAATTACAGAAAGATATGATGACATTCTTACTTTATTCGTTGATTTGTTTCATCTTATTTTCGATTATCGTATTCATTTTCTATATGTTAGATAATGGTAACAATGTTATAAAGTGTTCTATTTTAATTCTCAGTTCACATTTTTTTTTCTCTGCTTCTCTGTGTGACAGTCTCTTACTGATGATTCACAATTTAATTTTTTTCCATGCTCAACATAATTTCATCTAAAAGTCTGCCTTTGACCAGTAGTTCCTTTCTCTTTTGCAGATTCTAAAGATAGTAGCTTGTACATCAATGTATCCTCATTAGTTTTTAACGTGTACATAGAAAGATGGAGACAGGAGGGGGAGGGTAAATAAACTTATCTAGCATTGACATTTCTATCAGTTCAGCAGCCCAGACAAGGCGGTACACATTTTTTTTTTTTGTCAAGTGCAACTTAACTCATAATGATGGGGAAAATATTGATGGCAGCTGGGGTAACATACCATGGGAGACGGAAATAAGGCCCGCTGGCATAAATCCAATCCATACTAGGTCAGCCAAACTTGTGCTTAATAATTAAGAAACTATAAACAAGAAGAGTTGATCATTGTTTGATCATTGGGGAATAATCTTGGGGAACACGAATGATTTATGATGCATACTAAGCTCAAATTGCAATGAAATTCATAAATATTTCCCATCAAAGACTAACAAAGATGGTTCAGCTGGTGAGATAAGATAGTCTAGCACATCACAAAAAGGTTTGTTAAAAGTATGGGAATACTACTGCAACATTGTTTCAATTGAGAATAAGAGTCTTAAACATACTTGTCTACATAAAATGAGTAACATCACCCCCCCCCCTCTCTCTCATCCACATCTCACTTCTCCTCTAATAGTGGTTTACCCTCATAACGGCCTGTCAACTGACTAATGTCATGTCTGTGATGGCGGAAAATTTACTGCGTCCAACAGCTAGAGGGCGCGATAAAGCTTATTTGCAGACATATTTCGACCTGAGGCATAAAATATATTGGCATTTTGTCATCTTTATGGCAGAGGAATAGAATTCTTACATTTCTCGTCTGAACGCCAGCCAACATTGAAACAAATACCAGGGTTTTTGTGGAAGAAGAAGCAAAGACATAATGTGAAAAAGTTATAATTTTTAAAATAAACAAGTCATGACGTCAACAGGAAGGGTTATGCAATCTTGAAATTCATTTCTTTTTTTTATAACACCCCCCCTCCCTTTTTCTCATTCCTCCATTTCTTTTCCTGTTCTCACTTCTCATCCCCTCCCCCCTCCATTTTCAACTAAACCGTGACCGCTCAATTTGTATGTCCTCATTGTTTGCTCAAAATCTTGTTCAAACATTCTAGAATGTCTTAAAACTCAAATAACAGAATGGCTAAAACTTTAGTAAATTTCCATTCTTTAAATTTTAAGAAACAAATTACATTACATTCGAACTTACTCTCAGTTTAATTTACTAATATCTACGAAAAAAGAAGCGATATTTCTAGTGATGAGAAATTATGTTAAAGTGCTTTATAATTTTTATTTAGAAGAGAGGAAGGGGACATTAGGCTAACACAATTTAAGTACAGTTCTAGATGCGCTGTATGACAGACAAAACTCGTCTGCGTCATTCAAAACCAGTGTGGGTAACAAAATAGATAAAGTGAACGATGATGAAACACACAAACACGTACACAGAGGCTCGCACACACACATACAAACTAAAACTCACGTCTATCAGTATATAGCATGATTAGGATCATCTAGGAGAAAATGTCATTTACTTTTTATGTGAACTTATCTTGTAGGAGCGTTCCCACCTCCGTTATTTTTTTCCTTTCATCCATGGCCAGTGAACAGATTTTAAATATTCTAGTAGCCCTTTTGTACTAACAATGGACGATTAGACATAACATTAAATGAATCAATAAAAAACTGGTTGGAGTGGCATGGTATCTATGATGACATATAAATATTCATTTCTAAGAAATCAGCTTGTATTGTATTGTTATGCAGTACAAGTCGCATGTAACGACTGCTGCGTTCTATTTTGAAGGACATTCCGATGCAAAATATAGTGAGCGACTTTTTGACCAGGTTTTTAGGGTCAACTCCACAGGTATCAAGGAACCATTATGTGCAAAGTTTTGCCCATCAAACCTTTTATTGGAATTCCCATCCAAAGCCCACGCCTCACAGCAAACATGATAATTGTAAAAGTATTACTTTAGACCAAAGGTGCCCAAGCTCTTGGGCTTACAAGCTATTTGTGCAAGATGACCAGATCAAAATGAGATATCATCAGTTAAACCCCCCCTCGTACACAGTAAGCAAGTTATTTGATTGATATTTTCTTCCGTACACAGCAATACCCTATCTACATTTTTATATGTTTACTTTGTTTCCCTGAAGAAGAGTCAATTTGACTTGAAAATTTGGCATTCACTTTTAACATCAAGATAAAGTTGTTTATATCTTTAAATTGCTTTCGTTAAATTGCTTAGTTAGTTGCCGGTTGGACAGTCTTTTTCCATTTTATAAAATGATATTATCATCCATAAACATGTTAAAAACGATTTTTTTTTTGTGCCAAATATATTTATATTTACAATACTATTTTTTTTTATCGCGCATGGCAGCATAGACCTGTGTAACACAATATACGTTTGTTCAATTTTGGCCAAATAAATGTAATGCTTTCCCCTGCTGTCATAATTATGATGTGTTTGTAGTGTCATCTTCAATGGGGATAGATAACAGGCTAACAGCTACTTTCCTTTAATGATATACGATCTATCCATACTACCTATGCGATCGACCGGTAGGTTGCGAGCGACATACAGGACACCGTTGTCTAAACTAATTCCTTAGACCTAAATATCAATGTCATCAAAGAAACCCTACCACTCCCACTCCCACACGTTTTCTTCTGTGACATTTTTAGGGTTAAAAGCGGACGGCACAGGTCCAAGAGGAAGCTTGATGACATACGGATATTGCGGGCGGATGCCTCCTCACTGCGAGTGTACTGACAACTTCCGTGGGGAGAGAGGAAGTAACAGACCATCTCTCGCGCACTTCAACAAAACATCTTTGTCCTGAAAACGTCCTTTCTCAGATAACCGAGATTCCATTGTCTCTTTGCAAACATCAGCCAGGCCTACAATCATTTCCTGTTGCTGTTGTTAATGTTATTGTTGCTGTTGTTGAAATTATTAGTTGTCCCGTTAACTACCCCAGGATTGCCCAACAAGGTTCCAAAATTTGGCTAGTAGTATCAACTTAGTTAATAAATAGTACCATATCGAGTTCTTCATATTATTCTTTGCTTCTTTTTGGTGTAATTGATTCGTTGTTGGTAGGCAGTCGTCTTATATTATAAAACATTTTTATAACATAATTACCACTGCAAAAGTGTCTCTGCTCCCACCTACAGGCGGTGGAAGCCCGCCATAGGTGGCGTGTCTCTCATGGAGTGCCATCCTCGACGTTCCAGGGGTGAAATCTCTTCTCTCCTTGCTCTTGTCTTCGGTCCCGCTTTCTTTCCTCTCTTCTTCTTGACGTGTAAACGTATCTTACAGTGTTTGACACAATTTAGCCGTAATCGTGCTGATGTGTCGGTAAACCCCAACACAAACAAACAAACAAACTGCAAAAGTGACCTTACTTAATAATCATTATTTCGTTTCAATAACTGAACAGTTCAATGTTGTCTGCCACATAAACAGTATATACGCGCACACTGTAAAACTTCTTTGCACTACACCGTTTTTACTCACTTTCACAAGGCAGTGACTGACCAAAGCTATAATGGGAGATCGTTGTGACCAGTTCTAGTGCTTAACTTTGCCACATACATGAGGTATTTCACAATAGAGTAAAGTAAAAGATGAAAAAGAAAAAAAAAAATCATTTTTGTGCACTTTCCTTGAAACACACCCAATGAAAACTTTTGAAAAAAAAAAAAATATATATATATATAATATAACGAAAATGTATTCTTCTTATTCTTAGAATATTATCTCTTTTTTGATGACCAACATGTCGATTGATAAGTAGGGTCTTTATTTCTTCTTCTTCCTGACACTGCTTGCTCTCCGTCGGTAAACCGACGACCCAAAGTGCAGTTTTCAGAAAGTGAAGTGATAAATATAATAGATTGCGTACATTTTGGAAAGTCATATAGCAAATAGGTGGAGAACAGTTAATGCAAACTCTGATGAAAAGGAGGCTTTTTGTCAAAGTATGGAGATACTTTCTCCTAGAAAATGGACTTCTACTCCTGAGCTAGCGTCTGTGAGCCGGACATCAACGTAAATTTTGAGAGCCAGCGGGAAGTAGAATAATGGCTCTTTCCAAAAGGCAGATTTTGGAGACTGTGGTTGGCGGTTGAGAGGCGGAAACTGGACGAGATTTATTTAGGAGACGTAGAGGTGAAACAAGTAGAGAATGAGAAAGGAAATGAAAGGCATTCTGGGCGTGATAGGAGAAGTGTGAATGCATTTCTTTCTTAAGAATGCGTACTGTGCGTGAGTGAACTTTCCCCCCTTGATCTTTGAGCTGTGCTGATCAACTTGAGCTACATAATTGTACAAAGCGAAAGTCTTTCAAGATGTGCATGCTGCCGGTGTGCAAGGGAAAAAAGAGACCTTTTGGTAGTTAAATTATGAAAATAAAGATAAAAATAAGTATGTTGATGAATGAAGCAATTAGTGAATGAATAGATGTTTCCATAAATGGATAAATGAATGAATGAATGGATGGATGAATGGGTGAATAGACGGATGAATGAACGAAAAAAAGCTGAATAAATTAATAAAAATCAATAAATGCATAAAATTAATATGTTGCAGCTTATAAAGTATTAATGTCATTATTTATGAGAATATTATCAAAAGTAAGACAATTTTCATTTTTGTATAAAAAAATCATCTAAAGACTAAGGTGTATCGGAACATACTGAGATTTCGTTTTTCCATTTCCCAATTATACAACTTCAGTTCAATTCATGCGTCATATTGCTGGTGCTCCTGGCCAGCATATTGTCAGTTGACACATTTTGCACAATAAAACTCAGACGGAGACGTTAGACATAATCTGTCAATATTTCAGTTGCTAGATACTCCGGAGGTGTTTCTACGGGAAGATGTTTTTTTTTTTTTTGTTACACATTTCTTTGTGGCTTCCATTCACTTGTCCACGAGTGTCATTGAACTCGCGACACCTGTTTCACACTCTGTCGACCTTTCTTGCTTCTAGATAGCAAACCCCTTCTTGCTTTCAGATAGCCTCTGCCTGAGTGCCCATACACTTACGGTCTTCTTCCTCCTTATGCACTGTTGGTGATACACACGGTGATGAGACAATGTCTTAGGAAATGACAAAAACAACATGAATACAAAGAAGGAAATCAAGCGTAAGGGACTAGCAACTTGCGACGTTGCCATTTCGAGACAAGCGCATATCAAATCAATCTTGCTCTTTTAATCTTGATTCCATTTCGGTCACGACATCTGATAATTGACGACCCCAAATCTACTCTTTACGTGGACTTCGTCACAAATCGATATAATAGTTCAGAATCACAGATCAAAAGTTGTTTAGTTACCAAACTCATTGCAAACGATGGCATTTCGATCGGAGTCGTACCAGTGAATTCTGGATTGCGCAGATTGCCGCTGATTGATCTAAACTCAGCAAGATAAACGTATCTTTTAATTACTGTTGACCGAAATAAATTTATTCTTGTTTCAATTCCCTGCCTCACTGCACTCTTTGTCCCCCCCCCCCCCCAAAAAAAAAAGGCGACAAGAAGTAATTAAAGCATGAAAAAAAAAAAAAAAAGGAAAGACAGACAGATAAGCATATACCTATGTCAATATGTACTGTATGAATGACGAGCTCGAAAGAAAGTTGGGTGAACAGATGAATGGGTGGATGGATCGTGGATGAATGGATGGATGGGTGGATGGATGGATGAATGGATGGGATGACAGATGAATGGATGGGATGACGGATGGGTGGATGGATGGATGGATGGATAACAGTTAGGTATCACAAACAAAATTAAGGTCCGGACTGACACAGGGCTTGTCAAGATAAGATTCTGAAAGGATTTATCGTTCCTGAAACAAAGAAGACAGCTAATAAACCAAACTGATGCCCACTTTGAAAAAGTCTGCCTCAAAATGACGCAACGGAGACGACACGGTACAGGTGCTTCACTGACACAGTTTTAAAAAAAAATACACCATAAATTTTACTGAGTGTTATACTTAGAAAGGTATGCGCATAAAGAGCATCAAAATCATCTTCCATAAGTTGACTTTTACGAAAATATCTTGAATTCCAAGAAAAAGACTCTCAAGTGGCATTTTAAACAACTATTACATGTATTATTATGATTATTTTTAATTAACAAGATCAGAAGGTTAAATAAGCTGAAAGGAGCAAACATATTCGGGCCGCCACATCTTTCTTGCCAGTTTCATTGCTCATGACAGACACCATCACGGACATTACCCTAGAGACACATCCATGTGATGTACGACACAATGAAATCAGTCTCTCGTCTCTCGTCAAATTTTGAGCATATGGAGTTATTGGTATCACTTAGAAGATTATTCAGTTTCCTTTAAATGTGTGCAAAAAATTATTGTTCTACTTTATGTAAAAGTTTAGATATTGGCAATTGAAGTCGATGGGAGTGGCCTATTGCTGCAGCTGAATTTTTGTGGGAAAACAGCCGATCACTTTGTAAATCCTTATAAATCGTTGTTAGAACGTGCCACTTAATTACACTTGGGGGCTTTAAGTCGCTCTATTCAGTAGACTGAACTCTGAAATGCATTTTTAGATTGATATAGAAGGGTTTGGTGAATTTTAAAAAATGTCTTTAAAAATTCATCCATTGTTGAAAAATACGTGATTTCTGCGGGCGGCTCAGTTTGACGGGCGCCTGATTTCATTGTGTCGCGTCTCATATTATTCTTGTCAGTAGAACATCGTCAAAAACACATGCACGCACGCAGGCACGCACGCACACACACACTCACTCACTCATACAGAGACAAAGGATAAAAACGACATTTCAGAGAATCAAAAGACTATGGTCAGAGGCCATGACGGGGGAAAGCGGTCATAAATAAACATCATATTTTAAATCAGAAAGTAGCGAATCGGCCTCAGATCCTGCTCAGTGCTCTCTTTCCTTTCCCAGCAGTCATATTTTACCAGCTGCTCCTCAGTGTCCTGGCTAGTACCTGTGACCCACATTCATCATCATTAACGTCATATTAATGAGCTCGCGAGCCTGCTCACAGGCCCTTCATACGACGGGTTCAGAACCCCTCCATAAGACGAGCCACGCACGAACGACGGCGATCGAAGGAAGCCAGTGATATGACGAAGGGAGTTCAGCTTAAAGTACGACTTCCAACCGAGGAAACTTGGTATCCAGACAGAACTGATACACGCAGAACGAACGGGTTCCAGAAATACTAAACAGGGTGTCCGTAACGTCTGGACACCTGGGAAATATCACTGGCTGTAACCTCTTTGGTGGAGTAGATACATCAAATTTTTCTTGCAAAGAAAAGTAAAATATCATAAAATAAGACATCTTTATTTTCTAGAAAAGTAGATTTGTTGTTATTGTTCAAAATCATGACAATAAATCGTAAAAATTAAGCTCGTTGTTGAACATTTACCATACATTCATTTACATCTCATCTTCTTGCACATACACACGCAGATCGAATTCATAATGAAGGCTTATATACTATTTAAATTAAATGAATGCTTCTATTGAAATGTGTGTTTTACCTTTATGTCCAGACTTTACAAATACTCTGCAAAATTTGATGGGCTTTGCAAGCTTCATATAAACCCGATGTGCACAAGAAAAGGTGCAAGTGAGTGATATTTCCCATGTGTCCAGACCATAAGGACACTTCTACTCTATGAACAGATTTTTACTTCCAGAACTGCCACCTTCTTTCACCTGCCAGGGCGTGGCTGTAAGTATGATATTCTGTCATATTCGTTCAAGACTATTGCAGATAAACAACGACACACTGGTTGATTCAAAGATCCACGTGAAACTAGTGGCATGATGCCCTCTTATTTATGTGCCTGTAGTGACTTCAAGACAGAGGCCAAAATACTCCAACTGAATATGACCGCGTGGAAAATAACTTAATATTATAATAACTTAATAATATAATATATGATTATTTTTATGTTTTAATGAGAGGTCCTTCTTCCTCGACAAGCAAAGCACATGATTCGCAGCCAGTCAAAATGAGACATAATTATGCCGATTTTTCACTATATGGGGGTTTTTGGTATCATATGATAGGTAATTTTATACCGTTTCAGGTGGTCAAAAAAGTTGTGAGCTGGCTTTATTCAGGCCAGAGATATTGTAGTTTAAAGAGATAGGGGGGATCCCCGGCAATGACCGAATTTCCGAGAAAGTCGACTTTAAATTAAAGGTCAAACGCATAAATCTACATACCTACCTCACAAAACCCCGATTTTAATGAAGAAATATTAATAAAGCGAGAGTAAGACCGACATTGTCTTGTTCAGCAATGAACGCACTTTCGATTGCTGCAAGGAAAAAATCCGATGTCTGATCCCCTCAACATACTGAAATCCCGATCTCTCGGTTCTTACGTCTCATTTCGACTGGCTGCGAGACATATTATGGCAATGTGTAATTCTTAATATGAAAGCTGTCGTTAACAAGACTTGTTCAGACACGCAGTGTCTGCCTTGTCTCAGCAGGACAGATGGACACCATCCTCTTGCGTTTCATATAGTATAGTAACAAAGAGCAATGAGAGATTTTGCGTCACGTTTTTGAGGGATCACTCACTGATGACCTAGATGTACTGGAGATATTTTGATCTTTTCACATCAATGGCTCCTGGAAGGGGCTGGTTCTCTCTCCCCCCCCCCCTCCCCTCCCTTCCTTCCTCTCGCGTGGCCTCATCCCACCCCCTCTCCTCAAAAAACCCATTTGTACAGGTAGGAAACTTTGGATTCGACCATCTTTAAATTATAATTATTAATATGTTCGTTCCGTGCCGTTTTTAATCAACGGCTATGTCATTTTCAACAACCACAATTTTTCACCAGAGGCCCAATGCTGTGCTTTTGTCGTAATCAAATGGAACCTGTCTCTCAATGTTTCTTCAAGTGTATTTTGAACAACAATAATAATAACATTTATAAATAAATAAATAAATAAATAAATAAATAAATAAATTTCTTTTAAAAATAAGATATTTAGCTTTTCAGTCCTAAGAAGGAGGAATACCTCTTCCCTATGTGTATGCCCAGTTAAGTGAGAAGAAATTTCGATCTCGTCTTGAAATTCTTCCAGGACAGCCGCGCCTCCGCCAACTCTTCATTAGATTTTTTTTTAAACTCCCAAATGAGCTTGAACGTGCATAGAAGATACAGTATTTAATGTGATTCTTGCCGGAGTTTCTGATGACCCGAATGTACTGAGCTGTCCAGGCCAAGTGCGTGACCCGACCAGGAGCACAGGGATGATGGCACACCTGCTGCTGGCCTACCTGTCCGATGCACCTTGATTACAAGGGGAGATGTGCCGTTTGCCGGCTATTAAGCAGATCACATGACAGATTGGCCCGCTGACAGCCATGACGGGATGATATGATTCTTACTGTGACGATCACCAGGAGAGGCAGAGAGATGGATAAACCGACAAAGAGGCCGAGCGACAGACAACGACAGATCGATAACTCAATACACAAAAGTAACGAATGGCTACTGGTAGATAAAACAGTCAGGATACCAGATTGTTCCCATGCATGTTTAACGCTGTGCGTTTTTACAAAGTTGAAGTTCAATAGTAAATAAAATTGAAACAAAAAACAAACAAACAAACAAACAAAAGAAGAAGAAGAATGAAGAATAAGAGGAAGAATTGTAAGGACCAGCCCCCAAAATCATGACATTTAAAAAACATATATTTTCCTACTAAACTAGGAGCTACTCTTGTTGTATTGGGGTTTGACGGCACATCAGCATGAAAGCAGCTATATTGTGCCTAACACGGTGGGTACATTCACACGGTAAAATTCTGATTAAGGTAAATATAAAGACACAATGTAACCCTGAAAGGACCAAGCGTCTATGAGTTATAAAAGGATATCAAAATGTGTATATAAATTTGGGTTATCAAATATTGTATGACAAAACCAAAAGATGGATGTAAGTAGTTTTGAGGTGTACCATGGGGATCGTTTGCGTGCTTGTCAAGGCATTGGTTACGACGTGATGTTAAAATTTGCTATACAGACCAACCTGGCGTAAAAAGCTCAGGATGGACTGCGGTTTCGCTTTGTCAAATAGGTCCTTCAGAGTGCGAATCGAGAAGTGGGCTTCTCGGGCGTCTCTGAAGTCGGCGATTAGTATGTGTGCGACTGTCCGTTGACAGACACACGCCACACACTGAGGGGGCATTTCTCTTCAGCCGTTTGCTCCGGTCTTCTGCCATTCTCGGGGAGGTTGGGGGGAGCCTGGTTTGTTCATTGTTTTTCTATGAAAGTAGATTATCTCAGCTTTAGAAGTTGCCAATTTGTGCTAAGAAATTTTGTGGCTAGAAATTTGGAAATTTTCTCCGGACAGCGGTACTCAGCCTACTCTTCCAATGATTTTGAACTGCCAAGCGTTCTTTAACGTGCGTAACGTACACACGGGACCTCCGAAATATATTTGCCCTTATCCGAGAAGGCTAGACGTCGGGCTTCCTTACCCAGAAAAATGCAGGTCTTTTGATCTTCGGGTCCTTCCATCCCTCGATGAGAGGACCCGCGAGTCGTGCAGAACCCGCTACTTCACGCCGAACCACAGAGCCACTGTGCGCCCCCCCCCCCCTTCCCGGTTTGTCCATTCTTTTGTGTTATCTTTTCAACGTTCCCTCTATCATCCTCGACTTCTCCTGACTCATATTTTCTCGACAGGAAAAACTGTTCAACGCTCCCTCTATCATCCTCGACTTCTCCTGACTGATACGGTACGTTAAAAGAAGGCATCTGCAAGTCCCGATGACTTTGTGATATATAGAAAAAATTACGGCGTCTGATCTCAATAACATAATGAAAATCCAAACTGGATTTCATGACTTGTGATCGGCAGATTCATAATTACAAGGTATCACCTCACCTATCCCATGTCACCTGCTGATGCCATCGAGGCGTCTTTGAAGATGAAGCCAATAACCTCCTCCAACCCTCTTATTCTTCCAGTACTCTTTGATAATCAGCTCTTTCAGTCCTCTCCATTCTCGAATATTGTCTTCCCATCTCTTCTTTGCTCTTCTTCCTCGGCTGCGGCTGTCTCGCACTCTGCTAGTAAGATGGCTTTTTACAAGGCCTGATAATCAGCTGTCTCGGCCCTCTCCATTCTCGAATGCTGTCTTCCCATCTCTTCCTTGCTCTTCTTCCTCGGCTGGGGCTGTCTCGCACTCTGCTCGTTAGATGGCTTTTTACAAGGCCTGATAATCAGCTGTCTCGATCCTCTCCATTCTTGAATGTTGTCTTCCCATCTCGTATTTGTTCTTCTTCCTCGGCTGCGGCTGTCTCTTACTCTGCTAGTAAGATGGCTTTTTACAAGGCCTGACAATCGGGACACAGTGCCATAATCATACCATCTTAGTCTCCATTTCTTCACTTTAATAGTGAGGCGATCTGTGAGATCCGATAGCTTTCTGGGCCCTCCTTGTGAGACCTTTCATCTGCTACAGAGCATACTGTGTCTCTTCCTGAATAACCCCCATCGTTCTCCGGTCGTGTATTGTATTTCAGCATCACAAAGCATTTTAAGTTAAAGACAGTTACGTACGTTCTGTACTTGAATACTCGCGGTAGTTCATCATCACCATCATTTTCCTGTGTTTCTCTATCTTTCTGTCTTTCTTCCCCTCTTTATTCTTTTCCTTCTTTCTTTCTTCTTTTCTTTCCTTTCTTTCCTTCGAGAGCGTTACAGTAATTCATTTCTGCCATCACCGATACCTTTATTAACTCTTTGACTGCTGTAAACACTGTTATTTTATTCTGTTTGTTGACTGCATGAAAGAAAGAGCTAAGAAAGACAGGAATTAAATACATTATAAAGTATGTTGTGTGAAATAGCGAGCTATTGTGCCCAGAAATAGTATTAACAAGCCTGATGAATGATCTTCCAGTTTTATGTGTGGACAGTTTTAACTAACAGGATCTTAGCAGTCAGGGGGTTAAGGTGAAGGCATTTTTATTCA
>JBCAUA010001096.1:0-13607 GCA_038406235.1 Peronia verruculata | reverse complement strand
TTTTGTTTTGTTTTTTTATGATGGGGGGGGGGGGGGGTCCTGACATTGGGTTTTTGTTCAAAATATTCGATTTTTGGTTTGTTTTTTCTTTTAAAAGTTGGGTTTCTGCAGAATATTAAAAAAAATGTAATAAAAAGTCCATATGTCCATTCTAAGAGTGTGGGGAGGATAGTCAAGTAAAAGTTTACCGGCCCCTCTGCCATCCAGGCTCTTACTCAAGTTTATTCAGTGATAGATCATCACTATTTCGCAGGCTACGTGCAAGTGGGGTATAGAAGACTTGATTATGCTCTCCTTATATCGGAAGCCCCAGTGCCGGGAGGGGGGGGGGGCACTGATTGACCATCTGAGGCGCTAACCACACCGAATATCAGTGAAACCGTTCACCTGGGTCTCTGAAATAGACTTTCTGCTCTTTACAGCTGTTTTTATTAGCGGAAAAAAAAAAACTATAAATGCGTTTTTCTCGGAATGCGTTTTTGTTAAGCACAAATATGCCTTCTACTTTTAGTTAAATTCATAGAACAATTGCCATGAAATTTGACATGAACATAGAGCAAAACAAAACAAAAGATCAGGAGGGATTTTTTGATAACATTTTAATTTTTCTTTTAGAAATATTAGATTTTAGGGTCAGATTTTTGGAAAATCCCTGATTTTCTTACATACCAATATAAAAAAACAAAAAAACAAAAACAAAAACAAAATCATATTTGGTAAATAATTCTCTGTCACAGGACCTACATAGTTAATAAACAAAAATATCACACAATAATCACAATGGTGTTAGTTTAGCCAAGGAAAGCAACTCTTGAGCGATAAAAGGGAAATAAGTAGGTAGGTCCCAAAACAGAAACCTAAGTGTCTTAAGTGTCAGTCACTGCCATTGTTTTGAGATCATCGCACTTGAAACCTTGGAATGAAGAGTACATATGTCATGACTCATACATTTGAGCCAAGGCTGGGAAAGTCCAGATAAAGAAGAATCAAAAAGAAGAATAAGGAGAGAATGAACAATCAACATTTAAGATGCAAGCATGAAACATCATAAAATGAGAGTCAACAGGTGACAACAGATGCTGGTCAATAATTTGAGGATATTGTGTTATTGGTATCACTGTTAAGCTTATGTAAGACTTCCAGTTGTTGACAAAAAAAAAAGTTTTATGTTGAGCTGAAGTTGATATGTTGGTTTTTGAAGACAATGGGATTGACCTGCTGCTGATGGTGCAACTATATTTACAGAGAAAATAGCTGACCACTTTTTTAAATTCATTTAAATCATGTCACTAAATTACACCTTTGGACTTTTACCCAAAATATTTCAGCAAATTTCACTCTCAAGTACATTCTTAAATAGATTTACAAGGGTTTAGTACAAAAACATATATTGCGTTAAGAATTCATTGACAGCGAAGAAAAAAAAAAAAAGATATATTTTTCATGATTTCATCATATCGTGTCTCAAATGTAGAACTGGAGTAAATAAATATTTTAAATGACCTTTAACCCGTTCCCTGCCAGAGCTGATGGGCCTGATGGAATCTGAGTAAGCATAAAGAGTATTAAGATATCAGAACAAGTGACTGTTTACACACACACAAAAAAAAGAAAGAACACCTTTTGATAACAGATATTTATGGCATTAGTTTTTGTCATCTCTGTGCGTAAAAAAAAAATCATGATGAAGGACATTCTGATTTGTTTGCTGGCAATTGAAGTACTAAAATAAAAATTGCAAAGTTACCAAAATGGACTTGATTTATTTTTATTGTAGATTCATTAGATCCTTCTCAAACAAATTTGTCTGTAGTGCTAAATTCACAAAAAATGAAAATATATAGCATTGTCAGCTAGTGGGTTAATTAATAGAAATAAGTGTATAAACTCCATAAAGCTCGAATTTTCCCTCAAAGGAATAGGCACTTTAGAAAATCAGGTTTTCAAGGGATGAATTGAATGTGATGAAAGGATTGGGAATGGGGACTGTGGGAGTAGGGAACAGGATGTACATTAGACCAGTTATTACTTCACCCTCTAGATTTCAGGGAAAATAAAATGAGCTCTCTTGATCAGCCTCATAGAATCACCTGAGAACTTTACTACCCAAGCAATAGCATTTTATGGAATTATGTACTGATTGAAAACATTTAATATTTACACCCCAATTCCAAGCACTACTCAAAGAACATTTCAGTGGATTTGCCATCAATCAGTGTTAAGATGGCATATTTCTTGTATATATGTACCAGAGATGAAACTCTGGATAAGGGAGGTTTATTATGGTTCAGCTATCAAGGCATAGATATTGCGTGAGTGGTCTGCATTTTTGCTGAAGTCAAAAAACTGTGAAATGGGCAGAAAACCATTGTCATGTTTTTTTTTGTTTTTTTTTGTTTTCTTTTAGAATTTCCGTTTTTTTTTTTTTTTGTTAAAGTATAATCATCATCTAAAAAAATTATTTATTTTTTTAAAGAATTATTATATATATTTTTGAATACTTTAATCATTTCTCCAGCACCCTTTTATAGTTTTATCACCAGACTGGATCTTGTCAAATTATCCTATAAAATTGATTATGAAACAACTGCTCCATGTCCAAAGAGTTCAAAAGCTGCCACATCCCCAGCGCCCTTGTCCCTGTTGTTTTCAAAACGAATATTGGCAGATGTTCTATGTATGCCTTTCAGCCACTTGTTGGATGGCCATCTCATAAATTATTGGCATATATGTACCCAGCCTCAGTCAAGGTGGTCTGGACATCTTGTGCGCATTTATTTAATATATATTTATATACACACACACACACATACATTTCTTTACTCTATAAGTGCCAAAGGGTTGGGCTTTCAAAGATCCACTCATCATATTTTTCACTGGAGTTCCTCTGTAAGCAACATACACTGTACTGACATGGTACTCATATTATATCAAGTTATGAAATCAGCTGATTTTTCACAAATTTGACTCTGTCAATGTGTTCATAAAAGCCTTAAGTCCCCAATAATCCCTGTTGATATTTTCAGTATTAATTTTTGTGTAAATGTTTGCTTTTTTTCTTCAGGTGGGTTTACCAGCTCTTTTATGCATTGGTGTCATAGCTGTCCACTGCATGCACATTTTAGTCTCCTGTAGCCACAGACTATGCAGAAGGTGAGGCAGGCAGAACCATTGAATATCTAATTTATTCTGTCCTTCATTCCATTTTTTTTTTTTTTTGATCTGTTCTGTTCTTTATTCTGCCACTTTAAAAAAAAAATCGATTCTATCCTATATTGGGATTGTTTTTCTCACCTGTTCTTTCTTCTGCTATTTTTTTTTTTTTCAGTCTGTTCTGTTTTATGTTCATTTATTTGTTGTGCTCTGTATCCTGTCTTTATTCTAGTAATATTGACTTCATGAGGCATTTTGAGGTTGGTTACATGATCAAGGGACTTTGCTCACAGTATATAGAGTTGTGTACATTCTCCATGCATAATGGACAGTGCAGCTCCTGGCAAATGATGAGCAGTCGCTACATTCTGTTATCACCTTTAGGTCACCTGTAGATGGTTATATTGGCAAAGATGAGGAGTCAAGACATGACCATGCTATATAGTCAAATCTGTGTGTGACCAACTTTTAAAACCTCATTGATTAAGAGGGAGAAAATATAAACGGCAGGGACTACAGGCAATGTATCTTATAAATCAAGATGAAAGGAAATGTTACGCAGATGAGTTAAGTGAGTAAGTCGGATGTTAAATAGGCTCTGCATTGAGAAATTCTGCTTATATTGGCCATCGATTCCAAGCTTTACTTTGAATGTGAATAATCTAGTGCAGATGACTTACAGCTATCTATTTGATTCTTTAGTATAAATTATACTTGTTTTCCATTCTGTTGGTATCAATAACTTTATACAACGAAAGTTGGAATCAGACTCAGTTCACCTGGTTATGTGACATTTCACCTGGTCGTGTGGCAAATAATGACTTTGCCAAGGATAGATGTCCCTGATTCAAAATTCATAGAAAAGATTTTGTTTCTTTGTCACATATTAGATTTGACATATGCAATTTTCTGTGTATTTGAACAGATTACTTCTTATATCTACCTTAAAGTTTAAGCTTCCGGCTTTCTCCTGTGATGCTGTCTTCCTTCGTTCCTATTACATGATCTATCTCATGTGGCAGTTTTTCACTTTGAAATGTTTATATATTATTAGTCCTCGATTCTCCTAGGTTTGGGCAGAATTTTATTTTCAGTATTAGACTTTATCTATTTGATGCCGGTTGAATCATCAGTTGTTCCAGTAACCTTTTTTTTTTAACCGTTTGAGCCCTGGTCACCAGTGCCTGAAAAACCCTTAGCCTTCTGGGCCGAGATAGCACATTGCTTGTTTTATGTTCAATATTTTTAGTAAACACAGGCATCAAACATGAGCATGGGCGCAGACATTTGTAATCACTGTCATCCTAAATGTCCTTGCCCCAAAACGACCTATAAGATTTATTTTCAACTGTAGTGGATGAGCAAGACATGAGTAAATGTGTCAGCCCGGTCTACCAGCCTGTGGGGAATTTGACACTGGAAAATCTGCTCGGTGTAACAGGGTTCAGTGGGTTAAGATATGCATTTTGGCATACAGAGGTGTATATTTTCACTCCTATATGCCCATCCCTGTTTTGGTGAAGAATTGAAAAATATTTGAAAAGTTTTAATGTAATTTAATTTACATTAAATTATTTCATTTTACTTTGTTTTGTTTAATGTAATTCACTTTAGTGTAATTCAAATTGATTTTAATTTGTTTTGATTTTTGTGTATTCCTTGCATTACTTTTTTTTTCATATTTGCTTAACTTTCCACGTTTCTGTTTCCTCTCATAGAAAAGGCTGTATTGCTTTAGATTATGCTGAGGTTATGGATACATGCCTGAGGACAGGTCCCCAAAAGTTGCAGAAGTTTGCCCCATATGCAAGGTAAAATGCAAAAGCTGTACTGAATTTTTCCTTTTATCATCTCACTCTTTTGTTTGCCTTCATTTGGTTGCTTTCATTCTTGTGTATGAACTTCTCAATGCATATTTTGATCTGGTTGTCAGATTACTGGTTCTTTATCATATATAATTCTGTTTTTTTTTTTTTTTCACGTCTTTCCATCCAGCCCTCTACCCATCCCTCCCTGTCTCCTCTCTTCTTCCCTCTTCATCCATCCATCCCCTCTGTCATCCATCTGTCTGTCCCCCCATCCACCCACCCACGAACCATCCATCCATCCATCCATCCATCCATCCATCCATCCATCCATCCATCCATCCATCCATCCATCCATCCATTCAGATATTTTTAGCAATGTTGTCTTGTTACCTGCAGGGCAACAAACAGTAATCAACACTGAAATGCCATTAATATGAAGCTGGTGAAAAAAAACAAAAAAACCAACAAACTTACCCTTTTTTCTTGTACTCTTTAGGTCACTAGTAAATATGCTGCTCATCTTTACACAGTTTGGATTCTGCTGTGTATATATAGTCTTCGTTGCAACCAATGTCAAAGAGGTAGGACGGCATTTACTCATCATCCATGCACTGTTATGTACAGTTCCAATTTTCTATTCACAAATATTTGTTTTAATTTGTAGGCAATTCATATATTTGAAAAATCACCTGACAGTTTCTTCTGCCCTGTGCAGCATCCAAAAATGCACATCAGAAGGAAATTCAGGTGAGAACTCATAGTCATTGTATTCTCAGACCCAGCTTGGCTAGCCCTAAGCGGTGTGTGTTACAAAATGAATGTGACTACTCAGAGAACATCAGTCAGAAACATAAAACTCTTTACAGAATGTCAGTTAACATCCTTTCAGATAGTGTTTTGAAAATAAAAAAGCTATCAGGATAAATTTTTGTGATTTGTTTAAATACTTTATGAAACTGGAACAAACAGAGCACAGATGTATAGTAGGCCAGGAACCAAAGAGCTGTAACTACAGAATGCTGTCAGGATGTCTTATGCTGCGAGAAGAATTAATAAAAATTAATTTTGACAAAATAATCATAGGTATAATCACAAAGGTTTAAATTATGAACTGTTGTTTGTAAGGCCAGTGCTTTATATTTAGGCAAGCTTTATATGCTGTTTAAATTCTTATCTTACCAAAGTAGTTTTAAAAAAAGTGTTACATTCTCAGTTTCTGTCTCGTTTTATCTGAATGCCATATTAAAGAAAAAGAAGGTGCGTTTGGTCTTTTGTTAACACTTGGTTTGCTCAGGACATAATAAACTATTTACCTGCGCAAGTGAAATTGAAATAGTTGTTGATCTTAAATAACAGCACATTTTTTAAATGTCATACATGTAGTAATGCTCTTGGTCTTTCCTTGATCTGTGATGTTATTATTGAGCTATTCAAACACATTTTACATGTTCTTAGTCTCTTTGGCAAGAAAAGGATTAAACCTTTAAAAAAAAAAAAAAAAGATAATATAAATCTTTTATGCATATGGGATGATATATCATGTGACTTTGATCTGCTTTGTTGCCAATCTTAAATAATGATTTTATTTATTTATTCATTTTTTATTTTTGTCATCCCCCTTTTTGGATGGCCACCAGGTTATCTCCCATTTTCATCCAGATGACCCCAGTCTGCGTGTATATGAAGTGATTGTGACTGCAGTTATGATTCCATATGTGTGTGTGCGCAATCTTCAGTTGCTGGCACCTTTCTCGGCCTTTGCCAACATCCTCACAATTTCAGGTGATTAGGAAGAGTAGAAATGTATTATATGCTTCTGAGTTGTAGTCTTCTTTCTTGTATGAAAAGCATCCTGCCATATTTACAAGACCATTCTTGTCCTGCCAATTTCCATATTGTCCTGAAAATAAATCAGTTAAAATACAGCTAACAACAAGTCCAAAGTCTAGTTTCGTCATTATCAAAGCACACCTGATGTAATCGATAACTCCTCTTTTTTGTTGAACCTTCACTCTCATCAGTTTGTCATATCTTCTCCCCCTTCATACATCCTCAGTTATTGATGAATATGAACAAGCAAATGTTTCTTGATCTTGTAAAGTTAGAGACTGGATCTTTTGTAGCAATATCAAAATACAGTGTAACAGCTTTACTTTCAATCACAGTTAGAAGCTGAAAGGCAAAGTTTTATTCCATTAATAGTGATGAAAAGGCGACATGAAATCATAAAATAGCTTTATATATAAGATGTATCTCAAAGACTGAAGTAGCTTGACATGTATACGTTTTACTGTTTTGGTGTGATGAAGGTCCTGAAATTCGTACTGATTTTAGATTTAGTATTTCCCACCTGAAAATTGACACAGTATCAATGTACTGAGTTTGATGCTGGCATTTTCAGAAACAAAGCAAGGAAAGTATTCCACCTGGTGAAAGACTATCCATGTCAAACAAATTAGAGCAAACACCATTCAAAACACTAATGGCAAAATTCTCATGAAGAAAAGGATATTAGAGAAAGATAGACTAATTTTAAAAACAATGTGCTAGTTTACTTTTCTTTAATGTTTGCTTTTTGTAGTAGAGTGTATATACAAGCCTGGATCTTTATTTGTGTTATTTTTTAGTTGTAGAAGTTCTGAGAAATATTTTTATAACTATTGATATTGATCATTTTTCTTTGTTTTTTGTTTCCTTCCTGTAGGTCTCATCATCATTATCCAGTACATAGTGCAAGGACTGCCGCCTGTATCATCTCGTCCAGCCTTCAGTGAGGTGTCTGAGCTGCCCCTATTCTTTGGTACTGCCATTTTCTCTATAGAGGGCATAAGTTTGGTAAGCACTGGTCATTCTCGACACAGCTGAGCAATTGTATTTTTCAAGATATGGTGACTTTTCATGTTCCATCAATGCCAATGTGAACTGGAAAAATCCATTTTTTGTGTCTCTTAATGAATATGACAAATTAAACTTAACTCTTTTTATCCTATTCTTGCCACCAGCTACAATGTTCTTGTCCTGGGGTTGCTGCAACAAAATTTATTGAAAATAAAATCCTCATTTGGGTACTACTGACACATAATAACACGAGTCATGATATGAAGGCTGCTGTGAGATAATATTTATGAAAAAAAAAAAAAGCTTATTTGAAGTCAAAGTGATATAAATAATTTAAAAAGCTTGAAAACAATCACGCCCACCTCGAGCATTCCTGGATCTAGCCCTTGAACCACGGCTTCGGCTTGTAGATCTACAAAGTTTGTCTCATCACTTTTCCTGTGCTAGCAGGTCTAGATCTAGACTATATCTACCTTCCTCAGGATCGGGATCACTAGATCTAGATCTCACATCATGTCATTTGGATTAAAATTGGCACTCTGCTTCGAAGTAGTCACCTTCAGAATCCATCTAGATTTGCTGAGCACACCCTGGATTGTCCAGGTCCAGATTGTCCAGGTCCATTTTCTAGACATTTTACCATATTATTTGGTCGCTTTGGCATCAAATTCGAACGGAAAATATGCTCATATAGTGCTAGGACAGCTGCAGTTCTATATTCGTCAATTTGCAAGTAGAAATAGGCGAAAACCCGTTTGGCATAACCATTACGAGGTATCTCATAGTCCGGACTGGTAGTCGTTGCAAGATAGCTCGTAGTGTGGATAAAATGAGTTAAGCGGATAGAAACATTCAGCAACGATTGGCATATTAGTATCGCTTTGGGCATGATTGGTATGGGTTTTGGGCAAGCTAGCAACAACAGCCAAGAGAGCGGCCCTGTCTTGTTAGACGTGAGTTTTAAATGTAAACGATCTCCCCAGACAGGAACTGTATTTTCTATAGGCTGTAATAGTGTAACAGATCATTTACATCGTTGATGTCAGCTTCTTGCTTTTGACTGCTGGATTTATTATCTATTAACTTTTAACATCTGTTCACATTGTGGTATTTAGTAATTCAGAAGCATGGGAGACACAGCTGCTACAGATCCACCACTTTGATAATGAATTTGGATCATGATAAAAAAATGAATTGGTTATACTTGTGTTTTGACTTTTTTGCATATTTTACTGTTGATATTTGCGAATGTTACGGTTTCATTGTTCTTGGAGAATGTGTAGTCAGCTGAATATGTTTGTTGTGTAAATAGTTATCCACATGAAGATTGTGAACTTGTCTAGATAGTAGAATACTGTTGTGTTTTCCTTTTGCTTATGTTGCTTCATTTTATCTGACTTTTATCTCATCTTTGCCTTACCTCATGTCACCTCAGTTCACTCAGGCCTGTCTCATGTATTTCATCTCTCCTTTTTTATCTTTACTTAGTCTTCCCTTATTTTATTTTATCTTAGTCCTCCCTCATGTCAATTTGTTTTGCCTATCCTCACCTCACCGTATATTTTAACTTACCTATGTTAACTC
Source organism: Peronia verruculata (assembly GCA_038406235.1). NCBI lineage: Eukaryota > Metazoa > Mollusca > Gastropoda > Systellommatophora > Onchidiidae > Peronia > Peronia verruculata. The sequence continues at coordinate 4,224 of JBCAUA010001096.1, read as the reverse complement.
ACATCACCTTGCTTATCTCACTTTACTTTATTTTAACCTTGTGTTTAGCTTACTTTACCTCAACCCTATTCCACATCACTTTGACTTTCCTTACATTGTCTCACCTTTCTCTACCTTAACCTTGCTTTTAGCTTACTTTACCTCAGTCTTATCCCCTGTTACCTTCCTTATGTTGTCTCACCTTATCTCTCTTCATCTTAAATTTGCACGATATCATACCTCATATTGCTTTACCTAGCTCTTTCTAGATTGTCCAATCATGTGGTATCTTATTCCAAGATCATTTCATCATTGTGTATAAAATAAGTGTATTTTCACATATTGCACTGTTTAAAATTATTCTGTTATTGCCTAGGTTCTCCCTCTTGAAAACAGCATGCGACATCCTGAAGATTTTGGGGGATGGACAGGTGTGCTCAACTTAGGAATGGTGTTTACTGTCTGTTTATATGCTACCGTTGGATTCTATGGTTACCTGAAGTTTGGAGACAAAATAGCTGACAGTATAACTCTCAGTTTGCCTTTGGATGACTGGTAAATATGAGAACTGTTAGAACCCCTTCATATAGAGAATGTCATTCATCCACCACTCCATTCAAACATCTATCAATTGATTCACTCCTTTAATCATCCATCCATGTCCATCTAGTCATCTCCCACCCACCCACTCATCCTTCCATCCATCCATAGAGCCATTCATCCACCTACCCACCCCTCCATCTAGCCATCCATCCATCCATCCATCCATCCATCCATCCATCCATTCATTCATTCATTCATCCATCCATCCATCCATCCATCCATCCATCCATCCATCCATCCATCTATTTATCCATCCATCCGTCTTTACATTCATTCATCTACCATTTCACTCTTTCCTCCATCCTGTCACTGTTACACCCTCTCTCCCCAACCTATCCATTTTCTGTTGCTGTTGGACACCTGTCACCCAAGGGCTGCCTACTATCAGTATTAGATCCCCATCATTCAAGGAACTCACTAATACTTTACTTTGTTGTTAGACATTTTCAGCTGTTACTTTTCTGCTCATATTAAACTGTCTTCACCCAAGGATTAAAGTCAGGTCAGACTCTGTCTGCTACTGGTAAAATGGAGCCGAGAACTATCCTGTTGCAATACCCCTAGTTATAGGTAAATAGCGCCACTGCCTTTAAGGTGTCTTGGGAAAGTCAAAAGTTTAAGCGAGTAAACGCTGAAATAAAATCGGAGTGGAGCCACTCGGGCGATTGGTCAGCTTTCTTCCCTACCCTCTGGCAACTCCTGCAGCTGTGCTGGTACCAAACTGTATTGGTTTATCCTTTCCTTTGGACCCTATCAGCAAGGCCGAGAGGGGGAATTTGATGACTGGGCAGCCCAAGTTCTCCATATGCCCCTGCTCAGACCGGTAGCGCTGAGCACTGGTGAGATTTTTATCACCCCAATCTTAGCGCTCCACCATCGAGACGAATGGATGCTGATGATGACTCAAGGATTATCTGTTACCGTTAATGGTCCCGTAAGATCTTCTTCATTCAAAGATCGTCTTTCTCTGTACTGCTATTGTCAAATTCCCTTAATATATGGCTGTTTTGATACATACTGTCTGATGTTGTTTTGGTGAAAATTAGTGTATCATAATCTGATCCTTTTTTTAATGATGTAGAAACAAATAAGATTATGAATCTATTTCAGGCTTTACTTGTCAGTGCGTCTCATGTTTGCTGTGGCCATTTTCATCTCCTACAATGTCCAGTTCTACGTACCAATCAAAATCCTGTGGCCCAAGCTGAAGCATCACATCAAGAACCGGACCTTGAGGAAATATGGAGAGTTTCCTTTCCGCATAGCACTGGTGCTGATGACATGTAAGTAACAAAATGAAAAAGTAGTCAGCTGTTGTGTCTGAATCCTGTAGCCCGCATTAGAAGAATGAGTACTGGAAAGATTATACCATCAGAGAATTTTATGGCTATCAGGACTAAAGCTGCTTTCGGCTCAATTGATTCTTCCTTTGTCCAGTCCTTCCTATATCCTTCTTAGTTTGAAAAGCACCTTTTTTTAGTCCCTGTTTGTAAAATTTGTAACATAATGTGACAAAAGCTATATGGATGTGATTTTTAGATCTCTGTTTTGGCTGTACCTGTCAGTGGATGTCATATAGTTAAGATATTCTTTTACCTGATTCCACTCACACTCGCCCTCCCCTTTAGTTCACCTCAGTAACTGGGTTGCCTTGAGCCGACATGACAAAATCTGTATGTTTAATCGTCTTGGCTTGTACTCTGCAATAATGTGTCTAGAAAGTAATTTGGACTCATTTCTGACTAGCTGTGAGAACGCTGGTAACAGGGCGCTCCTCACAACGAACCTGCTGCCAGAAATTCTGTGTCAGACAAATGCTTATAGTCTTATTTGGATCTTCTCAAAGCTTGTAGATAGTGCCCTGCCACAAATATTGTCGTAGTTAGTTAGAAAGAAGTTGCAACACTTGAGAAGTGAACGTTGCAGTTCTTTGTTCTTTGTAGGAGAAAGTATTATTTTTAAGATGTGAGCAAACCATTGTCTTCCAATGATCTTAAGAACAGAGTGGAACATAATAATTAATTATGTTCCATGGATGACCAATCCAAGTCAGTTTGGGCATGATTGGGGTTTAATTGTTGTAAATTATTCTTATTGTAATGCCAAAATGAGAGATATTTGACCACCAGAACTTCATGAGCTCCACATTGTTATAGAGGAACTAGACTTTAGATAGTAGTCATATTTACCTTTGGTGAGCTCTGTATGTCATGTTCACTGTGCATATTGCAGCCCACATGACAAATGCTGGAGGTGACCAGTATGACAAATGTCAAACTTGATTTGTATGATGAATACTGTTCGGCATTTTTCGTTGTACAAAATATAGTGTCAAGGTGTTGCGATGATGGACAATGTTTCTTATGCTTGTACAGTGGCCAGAACACTGATAGTGAGGGCTGCTCTTCAAATGTTCTTTTTCCAACACTGATTATACAAGAAACAGTGCATGCATGATTAAAAATGGTGAAACTTTATGTCACAAAGGGGTAAGATTTGACCGTTCTAGTTATATTCTGCCGTGTGAGACCATTCAGTCATGATGATGTTGATTACAATGTATTCTGATCATCATCCTGTGTCATCTCTTTCGAGGTCAACGTGAAATGACTCATCATCTCTCTCAATCCTCTACTTCTCTAGGCACTCCTCAAGAGATGTATTGTCGGTTTATTTATACTGTTCTTCTTTCTCACTAAGTATTGGTGTATGACTCAAGCTTTTGATCCGTCATATTACTGAATTGGACACGTCCTCACCTGTTTGTCTTGTTTGCATGTGTGTGTATGTTTGTGTGTCTGATTTTAAATGGACAAACTGACAGCTGATACATATTAAATGTGATGAGGATTTGGCAGAGCTTTGCTGGTATATGTCATTGGCCCAGTCTACTACTGTCAGGTAATAAATTTACATCCTGTGGGGTTTTTCCCAGCTCTTACAGGCTTAGCCACCTGTAATTAGTTGTTCATGGAGGTTTGATAGCAAAACCATGTCATGTTACTCTTTTTATGTTAGCTAATAAATTTCCCTAAACAGTCGATCTTTTTCTGGTCTAAAAATTTGGATGAAGTCCAAGGGCTATCTTGAATAATTTATTGACATTAATTGTTAAATCATGAAAAGTATCTTCTTTATGCTTGCCCAAATGAAATGATATTACTACTTGCTGTTCATCAAATGTAGCAGTGAATGATGATCATTATCATCCAGTGCTTTTGACTTGGAAAAGTGCCCCAGTATGCTGTCTAGTTCAGAATATTTAAAAAAAAAATTTGGATATTTAAAAAGAAAATGGCCATGCAGCCTTGAGATTACTTCTCTGAAGAAAGATATGTAAGCGATGTGTTGCCTAATCCTAATTTTTTTCTTTGAGACAACACAATTATTTCTCTATAAGGTTCCTGTTTTGCCCTGAATAAAAGATCCAAGCCTGACAAAGCAGATAATATAAAAAGAGAACTTTTATATATATACTAGGAAGGTCTCCCATTCTACGAACGGGGGATATAGGTAAAAATGATAAACTGACATTGACCATATAATATATATAAAATATAAACTTATATAAGACTTATCTATCTCTGATCTTTGCACTGCCTATATCTAGAATCTAGATTCTACCTGCTAAGAGAATCTGAA
>JBCAUA010001085.1:0-12500 GCA_038406235.1 Peronia verruculata | reverse complement strand
AGTGATTAGTTTTACTTTTGTTCTTGCTATTGATAAATAATACTTTTATTAGCATTATCTATTTCTTTACATTCTTGTAATTCTTTATTCAGCAGCAGTTTCAATTTCAAAGCATTTCTGCATGATAGAGTTTGAAATAATGGCCCAAGACTATTCTACAACTAACTAGGTGGTTTTATATTACTATCATTTAACTTGCTTCCATTTAGGAACATAACTTCAGAAGTTTGAGGCTGGCCCTGTTGGGTTCTAATTATACTTATGACAAATAGTTCGGAACAATACGTTTTGTAACTGTATTACAATTTCTCTTAATTTTAGCTTAATGTCAAAAGAAAAGCACCAGGGCTGAATTCATCCTGTCGTGCACCTTTTGAGTACAGTTATGCACTTCTCATGCTCATCTAACTTCAGATGTCCGCTGGTTCTTGTAAAGAAATATAGCTATATCTCTTTAAATAAACAGAAAGATGTAAACGACACAAACTGCACACATATAAATTTAAAAGAAAATAAGTGAGCTGGCTTACTATAGTATATTTTGTGTCACAAAACATTGTCGGATGCTCCATTACATAGTAGTTTAAAATGTGAACAGGGATTTTTATGATTTTTTTTTTTTTTTTAACTTTTATGTTATTCTGTATTTTGATTATGATTTTATGTGCTGGTAATATGGTTACTATTACAGTGCTTCAAGTTCAAAAAGGGGGAAATAAATAGGACGAAAAATAATGACACCATTATTTTTGTTTTCTTCCAAAGTCTTCATTCCTCCTCGTGATCCTGTGGATGTCCATACCGTTCTCTCGGGCACAAGCGACACCATCCAATCCCAGGGCATTTACACTGACAGCTTCCACCAACCATCTTATCCACGGTGTCACACAAAACCTTTCTCTGGAATGTGCATACAACACCAATCTAGGTCCTAGCTAGTCATCCCTAGCCGAGATTTCCAGAATCCGAATCCTGAAAATTGACGACAGTGATCAGTGGAAACTGCTAGCCGAGGTCAGAGACAATGAAGTTGGCGTCCATTTGTATGACAATATTCTTGGCGTCGGCCAGGTTGCCGGAGATATACGGTCAACGTATCTCAAGATCACCTGGCCTACCGTCACGGTAACGACTTTCGGCAAGTATCGCTGTGACGTTCCTGGCTTTGCAACAAACTTGGACTATACCGTGGAGATAAGTAACATCGTCATCTTGACTGAGCAGAACATTACAACACACGACCTCCTGAATCTTCTTTTGGCTGAGCAAAATCGGTATCAGCATGAGCTGGACACAGTCATAAAGTTAAATGAAGAGAAACTGAAAACGTTGAATGTGTCGATTGATAAAAAGTTTGAGACAATGAACAGGTCTATTGCATACAAATACGAAAATTGGCCTGAGGGTACCTACAGTCTTCTGGCACCTGTGACCGGATGTCCTCATTCGTCTGAGTGGGGAAAAGGTTACTATAAAATTCACACAGAGTCTTCTCACACTCCAAACTCTGACCATGTTTCTCTCCATGTATTTAACCTGTCCCCTTACACCAAGTTCAGTGATCGTGGCCAGAACTTTATGATATTGACGTATTGTTCAAAGATCAAATCCACCTCTGGCATACCCTGGCCCAGCGGCTCTTACTGTATTAACAATAAGGGTTCTTGTCCTGTCGGCTTTCACTTTGGATATATGAAATTAGACATAGAGAACACTGGCGACCAAACCAGGTACGGAGGTTATTATCCGAACGGGCATAATACAGCGTCTTACTGTTGCCGCTCCGATGGTCCAGCCAGCACTGCCATCACTTTACCCACAGCTGTCCCTTTCATCCTCTATCGTTTTAATGGAACTTGTCAACACGTTGCCAACATGAGGAGTAGTCCACAATTTATTATAATTGACACAAAAGATACTAATAACAGTGATTCATACAGCAATAACTACTATCCAGATGGTAGCTTAAATCCAACTGTAATCCATTTCTGTTACTATGAACCAGTCTGATTTTCGATTTTTTTTTTTTTTTAATCCATGAGCAAGCTATCCTGCCTCTTTCTTCGCCCGTTTAAAATCCCACTAGGCGGATGACTTTTCGGGAACCAGACAGTTTTTCTGCCTTCCTAGCTCTATTTTGTGGGTGGGGGGGGGGCGTTCCTGTGAGTAATTATGGAACCCAATGGGGAGAGATGATTGTTTGTTTGTTTGTTTATTTGTTTGTTTGTTTGTTTGTTTGCACATCAGGACGATAATGACTATGTTGTGTCAAACACGGTTGGTACATTTACACCGTGAAATTCTGATCAAGGTATATATAAATAAAATGTAGCCCTGGGGAGAGATGATTCATGGAGTCAAAGTACATGAAGAAAAACAGAAGAAAGGTTGAAACTACTCGTTATATCCATGACAACTTCTGCCATCTTGAAATTTTGCTACCCGATATTGCATAACTTTACTACAAATTGAGCTCTATATTTCCTATCAATTGAATTAGAATTTTGCAAACAAACTTGTAAGTTCAATATCTAAAAATTATCAGAGCAGATGTTCGATAATTTTTTATTTTTTTTTTTTTTTTTGCCCCTACAAATTTTCAGAATTGATAAGTTAAAAAGTCACAGATTTTTCGAAACTATTATCCCAAAATTTCAGATTTCTCAAAATTTTAGCTATTCAAAACTCCCCTGTGGTCATCATCGTATTTTGTTTTGTTTTATATTTATGATAAATTTTATAGCAAATAATAATCATCAATAATTTAACAAATTGGAGTGCACGTTTGAGTGCGTTTCATTTTTTTTTTTTTTTTCACCAGTAGTAAACAGTACGGTGTAGCGCGAGAGCTTTTCTCCAAATCAAAAAATGACCACCTCTTTGAGACCACAGCAAGAATTGGAGTCAGACGATTACGTTAGTCATTGCAAAACATCAAATGGAGAAAATTATTCAGCACGCCATGTTTCTTTTTTTTTTTTTAAATTCAATATTTACAAATAAAGTAAATAAAAAAAAAAAAATAAAGAAAAACAATAAGCCCAGGAAATCGAAATTATATTAACTGTCTTTTTTTTTTTTTTTCTTAAATGCATATATGAAATGTGTACACAGTTGCAATTTATAGTTTTTATTTATTATTATTATTATTTTTTTTTTTTTGGATTTTTTTTTATTAGTATTATTTGGGGGGGGGGGAGGGTTGTTTGTTTGTTTTTATTTTCTTTTTATTTTTCCTTTTTTTTTTTTTTTAATCAGAAACATTTTTCAAGGCTATTTCCTTCAGTATGTCAAGGAAGGTATGAAGGCCAAATATGATAAAAATATGGATAGAGCAAGAGGACAAAACAAAAGAAAAATATATATGTTTAACAAAAGAGCAAGAAAAAAGACAAAGAAAAAACAAATAAGGATAATGACTTGAAAACAGATTTAAAAAAAAAAAACTTCTATAGCATACAAACGCTACAATTTCGTAGAAGAGACATCAAATAACACTGGACTATGAGATTGGGTGGGGTACCTCCATATCGTATGTCTCCTGCAGAGCGTTGTTCTAAGCGTCTCTTGTGACTTTGCATCTTATCTTTGCCTTTTCATAAGCTTAAACTTCACTCTTCAAAACACGTTTTGTGTCCTTCACTTTACTGACTCTAAATAATTGAACTCGGACATCAAACCTCAGTGACTTTTTGCAACATTAGATATACTGACGAGATCCACACAGAATTCAGCATTTCCTATTAATAACGCAAATTCCATCTTCCGCAACGAATTGAAAATGCCGTTGGAGCATCGAGGTCACAGAGCGTTAATGTGAGCGCTTTTGTTCATTTCTATGTGATCTTAATTAAGCTGACAAAGCTCCAGCTATGGTATAACAAATTTGCTCAATAGAAATTGAAAAACCATTCAGAGTCAGTATCAAGAAAACGGACAGTGAACACGGGAGAGAACGTGCTGCAAAGTTAAATGTCTTTATGCTGACATGTGAAGGTACCACGCGAATGTGTTCAAAAATATCTCCAACACTTGTGGAAACGTACCTATGATCCCTCTCGTGCTATCCTGTTTAATCATATGGCCTTCACCTTTCCCTCACGTGCCGTGGAATGGTTGATGCGTCAGTTCGGCCATGGTAGTGACAGACTAATAAATTATGCGTTACTGTTATCTTCCTCGATAACATAGGGACTTTTCTGCAGTTTTGAGTTTTGCTTCTTGTCCTCACTTATAAAGAAATCTATAATAAATAATTTTTGTTTGTCACATGGTGGGATCAATAGCCTGGCACAGAAATGGTTGTTCTTAACGAAATAAAAATAAGGAATTAACTATGGTCACAAAAAAGTACCATCCCTTGACCCCCAGAGGGGGAATTGGCTTGGCCATTTCAGACCGCGTCGCCGCAGTGCAGCGCCTCTGTACTTCCCCCGATATACATCAGGTACTCGTTTTACAGATGGGCAATAAAGAAGTCGCTTCCTCCCCTCTTAAGATGAAAGAGACTGCGGGGATTGGGGGGGGGGGGAATAATGGTGGTCCTGAAGTTGATTTTTGTGAGCACTAATGAACCAAGATCTTTTCAAGATTTAATCTCGAACTCAGAATGACCAAATAAGAGGAGAAATGGGAGGGGTGGGGGGAATGTTTTGTATCCTTCCATAAAACAAACTTGAAATCAATAGTAGAGCTTTGAAAGAGGAAAAGTAACAGCACAGTTTACTGAGTGGTGCAGTGTATGCACATTTCCAAGAAATGAACTGCTTACGCATGTGTTTTCCGGTTGACGTCAAACTGAAAAGGACCACTAAGACTTCATTTCACTCCTCGGATCTTTGTTGCTATGCTTTCTAAATATTCCACAACTGATTTTATAAAGTTTATATAATACGCAACGTTAAAAAAAAAACAACAAACAAAGAAAACAAACAAACAGAACAACAATAACAAAACTATCTCATCTGCCTTCATAGCGGAATTATACTATCACTTAGGTAAATCAAGGAGCATATACGATTTAAACTGGAGAGCTGACTGATGACGTCATATATAGGTTGAGTGTGGAGCTAGGCGTCCTTACAAACAGGCCAGGTAACCGGATTCATTTGAAGGCTGACAACAAATCGTGGCTCTAAAATTAAACTGATTAAACTGCAACAACGTTATAACATAGTTGGGACACTTTCATTCTGAGACGACGAAACTTCGGTGAGCGAAACTCAGATCGTGTAACTCTTGTTGAACTCTGCGTGCATGGTGCTCACAGATTTGGAGGCCTTTTCTTAATTTGGCTATTGTTATAAATGTCTGATATATTTCTCATATTTGACTGCGATGAATGTTTACATGTCATTAATCTGTTTAAATTAATTTGTGTCTCATTTTTGCCAAGTTATGATTTCTATGTATAAAATTTTGTTAAGGTGAAAAATTTGGCCTCTTGTTACTGATTTTTTAAACGGTGTTTTAAATGTGGTGATGTAAACAGTCAGCCTTCAATGCCTACCGCGGGTGTCTGGCCTGGTATAGGGACTCCTAGGTTGCGTCTCATTTCGAGATGGGTCACATTGCCAAGTAATTGTTGCTCACACGTTGGTTTGTGTGCATGCTCTGTGCATGACAATCAGTTCTTGACCAAATGATGAGCGCTCAGAGATACTCACACAATCATGGAAACAAGTCCATGTGAGAGCGGTGATCTCTCGGCACTGTGACCGACCTCGAAATAGCTCGTTGTGCGGGATTGGCAGAAACAAGTGTTGTGGTCGAGTAGCCTCGTGTCTTTGTGCTCTTCAGTCAGTGAATCTAATAGATTTGTTCCGACCAAGCGAACGGCTGGAAATCTCCGTCTAATTTTAGTAGGGGGTGCAAACACTTCAAACTGTTCACTGTCATTGATATAGAAACACACACACACACACACACACACAAACAAAAACGCACAGGATCGGTGACAACTGCTCTCTGATCTTGTGGTGGTGCGGTAACAAACATCAATGAGTATTCCAGTATTTAGCAGAGGGGTACAAACACTCCGGCCGGGATTTCCAGGTTTTTGCTCAGTCGAATATGAAGTATTGGTTATTCTTTCTCACTGACTGACATTGTCATTTGTCATTGGATGCAGTGAAACTCATAGAAAATTTGCAACCCAACATTTTTTAACTCAGACCGTTACAGTAGTTGTTGTTTTCGTTGTTGCTTTTGTTGCTGTTGCGGTTGCTGATGGTGTTGATGTTAGTGCTGTCGTTGCTGTTGACTATTCAGTAAACATGTGTACATGACTTCAAGTGCAATCATAATACAATAGTTCACATTCGACTGACCAAAAACTTGGAAATCCCCGGAGAAGTGTTTATACCCCCTGCTAAAAGTTCACTACATTATTCACTTATGTTTGTTTGTACCCCCCTCCCTCTCCCTACTAAATTTAGACTGGGATCTCCAGTTGATTGCTTGGTGGAAACAAATCTGTTTTACTGGGATGTAGAACCTAACTTCCAATGTTTGCTGGCCCAGAGTGCTGAATTCTTAATGTAGTTTATTCCATCCTTTCTCTGACATTTGTAACATTTGAGAGCTGTCATTCATAATTCAGCAGGAAGAAAGTCCAGGTTTTATTGCCCTAATTAGCACCAGAGAAAAATTAAATGTCAGATGACGTCAATCAGTGATTGTAGGTCAACCACGCTCTAAATATACAGGCCTGCATGCAAGTCTGACGTCACAAAATGGGGTTGAGGGGGGGGAGTGTATTTTGAGTCTGAAATCAACTTTTCTTGTCACAGCACAGCAATGCCGCCAAGACGATTACATCAGGGTGGGTGCTTGTAAACATCTGCTGTCCACACAATTCAGTGTAAACAATCATACATTTTTCAAGAGGGCTAAGGCTCTCCTATGCCAATAAGTTAGGGTAGATCATAATCACACATATGAAGGCCAAGTTCAAATTCTTTGAAACTGATTAATTCAGTAAGAAGAGGAATACTATTATACGCCCAATCTTTGGTCGTCTACTTAGGCATTGGAAGAGCCAAGAGCAATACTAATGTGTGAAGTTATATAAAACTCGTTTCGAGAATACGGACAAAAATCTACAGCACAAGCCATGTTGTTGTATTGAGACCTAATCTTTTCAAGCACGGATTTTTCAGCTCTGAAGGGACCTAACTTGTCGTCAGTACGGTTAATAGATGGACCTTTGGAGGCCGCTTTCTGCTGCTTTGCGAAACTATTGTTAGAAATACGTGGTCACCCTTGGTGGGTTCATGTCTTTGGTCCGTGCGCGTTTAAGTAGATCTGTATGGATTGATTCTAAGTGTGCTTTAACCCTCCCTTTTCCTGAGATACATGGACCCAAAGTGAAACTGATTACAGCTTCTCAAAGATTTAAACACGTCTTTGATTTATAAGAGCGAACATTTTTCGTTTTTCATCATGAAAACCAGTAATATATATGTATCTATTCACAGGTTCACGGACAGAAGCAAACTTCACACATATTTCTTGAATCTTTGCCAGGCCAAATAGTTTACACAAGACCCCAGCACCATTATGGCCATACTGCACAGATCATCTGCTTAGATTTTGCATGATATATTACATAATAATGACTTTCTTGAATTACGACCACCAACTTTGAACGGACAGGAGATTCTGTGACTGCCCTTAAAGTAATCAGTGAGGAAAAAATGGTATGTCCTGTAGCCTAATTTATGAATCCCGTACCTCAGACAGCAAATTCCAGTGTAGGCTTGTATTTGTGCCATTGTTCTAAGGTTGAAATAGCGGGAAAACATTTAAATAAAATTGGATAACAAGAAAACCTCATTTTTAAGGGGGAAAATTGCCAGTAAATTAAAACAGATAGGAAGCAAGAGGGGAAACAAGCAAGCAAACAAGCGAGAATAAAAGAAAGAAAGAATGAAGAAAGAGAGAAAGAGAGAAACAGATAAATAAGCAATGCAGTTCATGACGCATGAAACAATTCAAAAGTCCCTGTCACTTCTTGTCGATCTGAGTGCTTTTGTAATGTGGGCGATGACAACCTAGACAGCATTGCTATTTGTCAGTATCAAGGTTGCTTCTGGGTTGCAACACAATGTTGTTGAATAAATTCTCATCTCCGAAAATTATGTTTCAAACTCTGATTTCTGAACTTTGGCAGAACCAACGACAGAGAGCCAAATCTGTCGACAGTGGCCTCCCTTGAGGAAAAGTCATAAACACGTTCTGACAGGCTCTGTAGCCCTTGCTTGGTGTCTCCATATTTGTTAGGCTATCCCTGAAATGTTTGCCCTCAGATAGAAGGTCACGCCCATGTTAAGCACGTCCTTCCTTCTCCCATCTAAATAAAACTGTGGATTTTGTTGAAGCTCCATCATATCCAACTTCAAAACAACCAACTCATAACACCAACACACCAACAACAAGGATAAGAAGGACCTGGCTTCAGCCGATAACAGGATGTGTGCATAGAGATAGGCCACACCAACTGCTCCGACAATGAAACTGCAAGACAACGCGTCTCCCTAAGACACAGCGAGACGGTATCTGTAGGAGGAAGACACCCCCTGGGACCTTGAACATATACAGCTGATTGAATAGTTAAAGATTTGCATCATTTGTCATAACACTGATATAGTTAAGGTTATCTGGCTCCAGGACACTGCGATATACCGCTTTGGATCTTAACAGCGGTTCAGTTATTCACAGACTGTAGCCTATCAGCAGAAAGTAGGTCACTAGGCACATTTTATATGTCCAGCATTCACCAGGGGTTTAATTGTTCTTAAAACCCTAATTCAGCTTCTATTAGATACAAAATACTATCGGTAATTCAAGTTTCAAAAACTATTTCATCCTTAAAGACTTAAGCAGTGCCCAATCTCATTCAATCAACCAGATAATTTCAGCAACAGTCTGACTTTTTTGCTCATATAAACTAATAGTCATAGATATTGACACTGAGGACAATCATTTAACACTGTTGGAGTGGGGTACAAAATGACAGGACACCAAAACTGAAGGCGGCTCGACCAATACGAGTCATATCTGTGACCTTCATCTGATCGCCAATCTTCTCCCGTCTCAACTTTGTTCTCTAACGATAGGAAAGCTATCCATCGATGTTGAATGTGAAATAGAAACAGGCATGATTTGTTTGTTCGTTTGTTTGTTTGATCTTTTGTTCGTTTGCTTCTTTGTTTTTCTGTGTTCAACTGACGCCAAAAATTATGAAACACTATTCTCCAAAGAGAAGCTTCTCTGTGCGGGATAAAGTTCCAGGGCCACAATCCTAGAACCATCGGGCAACCATGATGGGGTGCTCGGTACTCAAAATCTTCACAAAATTCCAAATTATGTTCTCAATGATCACACAATCAAAGGGTCGGTTACATGAAGTCGGTGTTCAACATCGGAATGAAAGCTCACGTCATAATAGCGCGATGACCGTGTTCTGTGAGAATACAGGCACCAGCTCTCCCCTCTCCCCACTCCCCCGGCTGACCTTTCGGAGTGACACATCATGTCCGTCCTTGATTTCTCACAGGAGTTTCACAACCGCCACAAAACGCTTGTATGTCACCCGTCCGTCCGCCTGGCGACGTGCCCCACAATGCTCTACAATGCGCTACAATGCCTAACAACACCGACCCATGCTCTACAGCTCACGCCAATCTGTGAGTTGTATTGATTGGGTCTCAACAACGACTTCATCCAAAGTTCAATTATGTTGTTTTAGGTTCTAACACAGGTTAGCAAAATATATCATACGATATTGTTTGTATACCATACATATTAATTATATAATCGTTCATATTTGGCTAAACAAAAACCTGGAAATCCCCAGCGAAGTGTTTGTACCCTCCTGCTAAAAATAGAACATACATTGATGTTTATTACCGCTCCACCACGAGATCTGAGAACAACTGTCACCAGTTCCCTGCATTTTTTTATGTGTTTTTCTGTGTCAATAGTTGTGAACAGTTTGGAGTGTTTGTACCCCCTACTAAAGTTAGACGGGGATTTCCAGCTCTTAGCTCGGTCGGAACAAATCTTTTTTCCATGTATACCGATGATCCTGTTTGCTAAGACCCATATTTTATTCAATACTTCTGGGTGTAAAATATTTTTGGTCTGCAAATGAGGCATTGCACAAATGCTTATTGTTATTGTTAATATTAATATTATTGCCATTGATAACATTAGAATCATCCCTAGTATTAACATTGATATTTTACAGAAGTATCTTAACATTAAGATGACTGTCCACTGGCAACTAATCAAATACATCAAAAAAGTTGAAAAACGATGTGAAGAAGGTGGAATAGAGTTAATAAAGGAAACTGATATCTCGGGCCAAATTTTCGGGTCCATTTGGCTCTTCATCGGGGCAATAAAGAAAACATATAAAATGTAAATAGGGTATTCCTGTACACGAAAGGAAATGTAAACTAAATGATTTGCTTATTGAACAGGAGAAGTTTTTCAATGTTAATTAAAAATCATTTTTATTATTATTATTTTATAAATTTAATATGAGACAACTGTCTAACCGGCAACTAACCAAATAATGTTTTTAAAAAAGCAAAACAACAATATAAAGAACATGATATTGTGTTATCACTTTGGCAAAATTTCGAACTAACTTGGCTCTACTTCAGGGCAACAAAGGAAATATATAAAAATTATTATTATTGCTACTACTAGTACGACTACTACTATCCCCACTACAACTACCGCTACTACTACTACATGTACTTCTACGATTACGAACACAACTACGACTACTTCAACTACCACTGCTTCTAATACTTCTACTACTCCTCTTACTACTACTATTATTTCAATAGAGTCCAGGATTGAAATGCTAGACCATTCCCTTGCTTAGCCCGTCTTTCTCTCTGCAATTTCAAAGCTCATTAAGTTTTGTCATCCCGGCTTTGTCCTTGAACCTGAAGAAATCTTGAGCGTTGCTTTGCGACTCTTTTCTACATTGTTTTGTATAGATACAGGTTCCAAATACTGATATGAGTAACAAAAATAATGGTAATAATAAAGAAGGTAATAGAACAACAGTATTCATTCTAAACTGATATCACTAGCAATAACAGACACAATTGTAAAGGATAATGATCATAGTTTGTAATGATGATTATAACAACAAAAACAACAACAACAACAACACCCGTAATAAGAATAATAAACAGCAATGGAAATATACAAAGAAACGCCACCTCACTGTTCTTTTTAGTTCCCCTGTTGAAACAACGAATTGCAGCCAATAAATATTCATTAAATGTGACAAAGGTAAGCAGGTAGGAATATCAAGAACCATTTCATAACCTATCGTGTCAGATACCTCTTACATCAGCGCTATCAAGGCACACGATAATATGGTTAGTTAAGTCCCCGGAGGTGCTCATAAAGAGCGGATGTCCTGTGTAAAAGTTGATTTTGGCAGAACTGCAAATGATCACCCACAGGAAAGATAAACATGACAGCTGACTTACCTGAAGTTACGTAAGGTCTGACGTCACTTGACCAGTCAGTGACCCCGGGTCGCCAGCTGGCCAGCTCGTGTGACAGGAACCCGACCATCTCTGGAGGATAAGGCCGAGAGTTGCCCGTGGTCTCCAAGCGGGTCCAGCCGGTTGTCATCTGCAGGGAGAATTATCAGCAACCGTGTGCTCGGCTGGTGCCAAAATTCAACATCTCAGGTCTAGCCCTCAGCTGATGCTTGGCCTGTGTCCAGAATTTTGAAGATAATCAGAGATCAAGTTCTTTATCCTCATTCAGTGAGGGCCAGAGAGGGCTACAGTTGCACACTTAGGCTAAACATACGCATATAAATGAGGTGTAATGAGTTAATCTATAGTCGGGAGGTGTTCTGCCGGGCATACAAAGCTCAGAGGGAGTTCTTTCCCCTTCTTCAGCCAGTTTCTTTAATAAGTGCTGCTCCTTTTGGAGTCTTGGCAACTCCAGCAAAGACGGCCGACACCAGGCCAAGAAGTTACCCGAACTGCTCCACCACCGGAGGTTGCCATTGGCTACTGGTGCGTGCTGGGACCAGCCAATCAGGCGGTATCAGGTCCAGACTACTGGGACATCAGGGCCCAGCTCATTTGCATATCGACCGGCGGAAGTTGCGCATAGGAATAACTGCTGGACGTGGTTGGAAGTTGGGAAATGCGTAACCCGCACCCCCCCCCCCTCGTCCCGTCCCTATCCTAGTTTCTGATGCACAAGAGATAAAAGATGCCAGTACAATTGAACATCGGGATGGGAGGGGAGGGGGATGGGAGGAGAGGGGACATGGGCCGAGAAGGAGAGATCGATAGATGCGTGGATACGATAAGAAGAACTTTGGGTGAGGAAGATGATCGTGCTGGTAGATCAACAGAAAAGTTTGGACTTTTTGGGCAGCTGGGGGGGGGGGGGGATGGGATAGGGATTGCGAGGGGGGAGGGGGGGGTGTATGTAGGAGTGGT
>JBCAUA010001074.1:0-12500 GCA_038406235.1 Peronia verruculata | reverse complement strand
CATATGGTGATCATCTCCATGCTTGTGGTGGGCAAAATAAAGCATTTTATGGGATGATAATCCAGAATGAGACCCAACAGTTCTGTCAAGATGATATCTCAGATAGTTTTATAAGTAGACTGCCTTGGCATATTTAGAGATAATCATGCAAAATGATAATGTGTCTCTATCTTTATGATCTGAGATTTATGTTTGTTGGTGGGTCCATTTGAGTGAAACCGATTCAAGAGTCCAGATTTTATTAGGGTGTAAGATTACTGAAACTGTCACAATACAAAGTGTATGTGAGATTTAATTTCCAGAGGTACAAATTTCATGAATTAACCTACGAAAATAAATAAGGCAAGTTTCGTAGTGATAGGCCAAACGTTTTTTTTTTTTTTTTGTATAGCTTGACCAACCATATCTGAATTCCAAAGAAGCTAATTTTGCCAGCCAATTGAACCTTATCTTAAAATTACACTGATGAAGTTGAATGTCTCAGAAGAAAAACAAACAAAGATCCCTGGTAAGGAAAATGAGACGTATCGCAGAAAGAATTCTTCTGTATAGGGTTAAAAATGGAAACAATATTTTTTTTTTTTTTTAGAACAAAAATAGTTTTACTATTTTTTTTTATTTATATATTTTATTTATTTATTTATTTATTTATTTATTTATTTTTTACATTTTGCATAAAAGTAAGGTTTTACTGTTTTCTGGAAATATTATATTAGAAATTCATGATGAATTATGTGAAAGGAAAAATAACTGAACATTTCAGATAAAGGAAAAAGAGACAGATGGAAGACAGGCATATTTCTGTATAGAGTTAAAGAGGGAAAAGCCGTTGACTCTCTCAGGGTACCATGCTGTGACCTGGGGGCTAAGAAGATGGGAGTTTTTATACGGCTTGGATGAGAGATTCGTGCTTAATTAGCACCCCTGGAGTGTCTTGCGAAATGTGGAAGGGAGGAAAAGAAGGAAAAGAGAAGAGGGGGAATTAGGAACACTAGTGAGAGACGCGGAGTACACTGAGATTCTCTAATATTATTCTCTGTGTTGTTATAGTACTGTGTTATTTGTATTGCCTAAGGTCCACCGTTGAGTCAATGTCATGACCTGACATTTACCTGACTGTCGTTGTCGCTGTTAATGACAGTGATATGGAAGGAGATAATGATGAACTGGAATAAGGACGATGACATGAGCTATTTTGTCTGTCTTTGCATAGCTAGTAGGGAACATTTATAGTTGCATGAGTTAATAAATTATTACCATTTTGAAGTAATGAACAATAATATCAATTTTGTAGAATAACTATTCTTATCCTTAGTTTTTGTTCTACCTGTTGTCCATAACATTACTGGAACTCGTATATGAATGTCTTATGAATATCTTATGCCATTTCTCCAATAATCATGTCTTTTCAGCCCACTACGAGTACTTCTAAAAAGGAAATCTTGCTGTGGCGTTGTCGCGGCTAACGACCAACCATGACGAGCGATATAATGCCGAGCGGTGATGTTGACGATTACACGAACTGTCTTTCTCTCTCTCTCTCTCTCTCTTGTAATTTTTGAATAATTATAGCAAAATGTTTTAGAGGACTGATTGAATACTTTATTTGTCATAAATGCTTTGAAATTTTAAATGGCAATAATGTTTACAAAAAGTTTATATTGCCCCAGTTATTCATAGTATGATCTGTAGGAACATAGGACGGTGTTTTTGCGAGAGATTCGCAGTGTAACCGACGTCCTCTCCTCAACGGTTAAACCTACCCTACTCCTCTATGAGATCTTTTTGTTGCGATAGCTGACGCTGCTAATGATAAGGAAGAGGAAGAAGAACGAGCTATTTTCTTATAAAGGACATCAGCTATTTTCTTTTATCTTTGCATAGCTAGAAGAGAACATTTGTAGTGGAATGGGCAAATTATCAACGCTTTGAAATAATGAATAAACGAAATGCTGGCTGGGATAAGAATGAAAATATTATGAGATTGGTTTATTAATTTATTTTTGCTTCGGAATGTTATAGCTACATTGTTTCGTGGATTGAGTAAAATTATTTATCATCGTTGATTTCAATTATAAGTTTGATTAAGGTTAAGAAATAATATGTCTGTAATAAGTGCTCGTTCTTTCAGATGTTCATATTATTTAACTGAACGAACACAAGTGCTTGCGTATGAGATGTATCAACATTGATTTACGTCTTCTCTCTTGCAATAACATCGAAATATTTTATTTGACCCTTTCTTTAACCTAGGCGTCCTGCTATAAGAGAAGCCTTTCTGTAGCCAATAATAGTGATATGAAAGGAGATAATGATGAAGAAGTGTTACCTGAGGTCGGAACGGTAATAAGAGTAACCAATTAATTGAGGACTACATAACAGTGAGTTATGGGGTTATTTTAATACAGATATGATACGTCAATTACCTTGGGACACGCAGAAAATAACTCATTATGTGTCATGGCGAAACAACCAGTGAAGCTGATAATGACATCATGTGGCTCTTTCCAGAAGGCAAATGACACAGGACTCGTTTATCTAGGACGAAAAGTTGTGTTATTGCATTTTGTTAAGAAATACAGCTAAGTATGACAACTTTTGAGTCTAGACATTCAAATGAATGGAAAAGGCATCTAAAAGTTAAGAGTTTGGGGAAAAAAATCCTAAGGAAAGTATACTTATCGTTACGTTCAATAAGACAATTGCCTAGTAGATGTCATTTCTAGCTAGTTCGAGAAAATCGAAATGACAGGTTCACTTCACCATAATTATGACCTCACACACTTGTTTTGTTTTAAATAATGCAAGGTTTTTCTGATTTTTTTTTTCTCCATTGGAAACATTTTTTTTTTAAAATAAGCCTTGTAGTAAAAGAATTAAAGTATTCAGCTGTGGCCTGAATTCAGTTTGGTATAATGACTATGTGTTGTCTATTTCCATTATGCTTCAATATCAGAAATATTTCCTTCTTTATAATTATTGCATCCCTTTTTCACCACCCCTCCTCCGTTTCGTCTCTTCCAAACACCCGCGCGTTTCTTCCAAGCCTTCTCTGCTCAGAGACTCATGAGAATAGAACAAAAGAGGGATATAATTGACTGTCTTGAAAACGATATCTCAATTGAATAAACTTAACAGCATGAGGCGTTTATTTGAAATTAAACATTAATGTTATGCTGTACAAAATAAAGCAGTAGAATAATATATCACTAACTGTGATGGAAAGCAACTTACAAGGTTGTCTGCAACAGTCATTTTGTTAACTGAATTTAAATGCAGAATTAAATCAATTTTAATTAATGATGGTTATAAACTTTGGTAGGCTTTATTGATACGTTGGTAAAACGACTAATATAATCGCAATGCAAAGCCTGTTTGCTACGTAGGGATAACTTTGTGAGCAACACCACAGGTTCTTAAAAGCTCATTAAAAAAAAAAAAAAAATAATGTTTCTCATACACTTTGTTTCTCACAGACCCCTTAGTAACATATCTCAGGGGCACGGTATTTTAAAAACAAACAGACGAACAGAACAAAACAAAACAAAGCAACCCCCCCCCCAAAAAAAAGGCTCCCCTTTGGGTATTACAGAGTGAAAGGTACATTGTTTTAAATTCGAATGGTTATTATGAAATATTGTTCCTCTGATATGGTCGTTATTATTATCAATAATAATATGCTAAATTTTATGAAAGGGTGAAGGGGGTGGGTGAGAAACGGGGAGGGGGGGGTGTTGAAGAAAGAAACAATGGTAAATAAAAAAAAAAACATTCCTGTCACCCAATTCTGACACTTGCTTAAGCCAGCAAAATTTCTAACTCATTTCCAATGAATGACAGTACTTAATATTGTGAAGAAGGGTCTGACAGCAGAAAGATATTTCTCCATTTCAGATCGATTCCTCATAGCTCTGCCTTTTCGAAAAGGTATCCATCTTAGTGGCATTGAATTCTACACTGTGATGGCTTTTCATGACATTTTCCTTCATCTCCTTCCCAAGAAATGTCTGTCATTGGCTCTGCTTTGTCAATGTTTTGTGTCATTTCGATTTCCCCACACCCAGTGATAAATATCTTCAGAAAATGAGAAGGCTGTCGCGCAGTTCTGCCAGACTTTGAAATTCAATTATAGCCGCGTAATCGTGCGGCAGGGATGGAGGGAGATAATTGCTAGGATTGCGCTGAGGTCAAAGGGCACATTAAAACCCGCGTGAAGGAGAAGACCGCGCGCGGGCCGCAGAGCCAATACGGCCGGATAGGAATGGACCAGGGGAAAGTACTCTGTTTGAAAATGTCGAAGCGGGTTATTGATCAAGAGTTGCCTCAGTGGAGATTTGGAGCCGAGCAATGGGGGAGGAAGGCTAGACACGTCAGTATAGTACGAAATGGCAGTAGGTTGAGAAAAATAAAATTATTAAATAATATAAATAAGAATTCTATTATTATTATTTTTAAATCGACAACTTATAAAATAAGATTTAATTCCATGTTTCGGTCACAGTCTATGCAATGAACATTCTTCCAAGCTATTTTGAAATGAGAAATGTAGGCATATTCTTTCTGCCTGTATGTTTCAAATTGTGTGTAATTTACTTTTAATTAATCCAAGTGTTTGTGCACTAGGCTTTGTGTGTGTGTGTGTGTATGTGTGTGTGTGTGTGCGTGTGTGTGTGTATGTATGTGTGTGTGTGTGTGTGGTGTCTCTACATTCGAATCCTATCTGTTACAGAGGTTGTCAAATGTACAGTAAATGTTCACATCTTGTGTAATATTATCTCATATGGAATAGCTCAATTCTCTTCGAAAATCACTTTCCTTTGTCCGAACTTCCATCCTTCCATCCATCTATCTATCTATCCATCCATCCATCCATCCATCCATCCATCCATCCATTCATCCACCCATCCATCCATCTATCCATTGATCCATGGACCCATCCATCCATCTATTGATTCATCCATCCATCTATTGATTCATCCATCTATCCATCCATCCATCCATCCATCCATCCATCCATCCATCTATGTATCCTTGGACATTCAGAAAATCATAGAGAATTAATGACACTTCCGTACAAAGTGCTACTCCTTTATGAAGTGAAGATCTTTATTCTGTACATCACCTAAACCTCATGTCATTGACCGGTTTCCTCTTTCTCTTCCACTAAGTCACATCACCCAAAACAATTCTGGACGCTCTTTTTCCAACTGACAACCATTATCATTTATCATTCTCAAGGACAGAATACCTCAGACTTCACAGAACAAGACTTTCTCGCAGACAGTGCAATTGTCTGTAATCTCTGAATAATAAAACAATGATCTCTGTGAATGTTATTCCTTTGAAGTTTTTCGAAGAAATCCAACTTGAAATTCAACGGGAAATATTCAAATCGCAAAGCGCTTGAGAACAACAGGACTGCTTTGAATGAACAAGCTGGGTTTCTTGTTCCTTTCCTTTTCCTTTTTCTCGCTCTCTCCAATAATACTCTTTGGTCTTTTTTCTCTCTTTCTCTTACTGTTCCGCATTCTGTCTGTTTTATTATTCCATGTCTTTATTTCGGTTACCCCTCATCTCTCCATTCACATTAAGCTCCAATACGTCTGTACCAAGGACACTGAGGTGGGATTATAACTTCAGTAAAGAGCGATAGAAACTTGTGGCCCAAATACATCGTTACTAGTACGAGACTCGACATTTTGCTAATCAGTCACTGGACAAGGGAATTTCATATGTATATTTTCATTTTCAGAAAGTATTATGGTACTTTTATGTATTCTGTACATAGGTACAGAAGAACAGGTGCTGGTCAGAGTTCTCTCATACTGTGACGCTTAGGGACTTATCATTCCCAAAATCGCTTGTGTGGGCGGTAAAATTAGTGTAGCTTTTAGATATACCACTATAACGACATCATTATCAACTTCTATATAATAGAATCTATAATTATACAAATTTATCCAATCCTCCGTCTTCTTTTAGCACATACAGTTTGAGCGTTAGGTTAAGATAAAAATAGCACCCCTCCTGCCGTGCGAACACTGAGCTGAACTTTCCATGTGGAATCTGATAACCCCTTTGTGAACACGTGCTGTAGGCAGTGGATTATTTAAGCCCTCTTTCATAAAACAGACAGCCGACATGCGCCTTTGAAGCTGGCAGCATGCAGATTATCTGGATCGCCTTTCTTTTTGTGTCTGAGGCTTCAGTTTCTCTTCGAATTCGCCTGTTCCTGGGGTAAAAAACAGTAGAATAAAAGATAATAACGGGCAATAACCCATGAAGAATAATGGCAGATGCATTGTCAAAAACAGTAAATCAAGTTATGATAAGCACTCGCATGAACCGGGAATATTGGGCGATAAATAATGATAATGTAAAGTAAAACACAATGCAATGTGACACAAACGTGTTCACATTATGTGTCCCAGTGTAGAAGATGATGAAAACAAGAAGAGTCAGATGTTTTCACAATAATCCCTTCTATCTCGAATCATAATGTAAGAGGCCTACATCACTCGCTTCGCCTGTGTTTTGTTTCTTGAATATGCCCCGAGTGCTTATTTTCAAGTGCGTTTTCTTGTTTGACTAGGTCATAATCTTTGGTTTAAATCTCCCTATAGAAATGAAGGCGTAAAATTATCAAATATCGAACTTCCATTTATCTATTCTGCTATCCATCTCTTTACCCGCCCCCCCCCACCTATTTCATTTACCCCTTTATCAATCCTCCCTTCTCTCGCTCCCTCCTTCCTTTCCTCCCTCCCTTCCTCCCTCTCTCTCCCTATCTCCCTCCCTCTATTAATTTATCCGTCAATCCATCCATCCATATCCATATGCATCCATCCATCCTCCATCTATTCATCCATCCATCTATCCATCCATCCATCCATCCATCCATTTGTCCATCCATCCATCCATATCCATCAATCCATCCATCATCCATCCATCCATCCATCCATCCATCCATCCATCCATCCATCCATCCGTCCATCTATTTGCCCTTTCTCTGATTATTTATTTTGACACACAGGTCAGGGGTTCTAGAGGTCGGACTCTTTGACGTAACATTTATGCAAGATGTCAAGCGGATTCAATTACCAACGCCCCTATCAGGAAGTGTATCAAGTGCATCTGTTGGGTGATGAGTAACACATTTAAATGCTTTTTTTATTGTTATTATTATTTTGCTTTTATTGCAATGTGCCGGTTTTCATTAGGCACACGAGATAGAAAATAGCCACAAATCCTTAAAAAATAAATAAATAAATAAATAAACATCTCATACAAAAACAAAAACAGTCACACTATATGATATTCAATTCTGAACTGAGATACCTTGTAATGAGAGTGATAAGTAATCTATCTCTTAAAAGCGAAGTGTCCACTTCAAGCTAAAAGCACAGGAT
Organism: Peronia verruculata; assembly: GCA_038406235.1. Lineage (NCBI taxonomy): Eukaryota > Metazoa > Mollusca > Gastropoda > Systellommatophora > Onchidiidae > Peronia > Peronia verruculata. The sequence goes on along the minus strand of JBCAUA010001074.1, from coordinate 5,091 downwards.
AAAATACATTCTTTAATACATCTGTAAATGATAACCATTTCTGAAGAAAAGGCTATTTGTGTGAGCCAGCCGTATAAATCAAATTAGTGGGGAAGATAAAAAGATTAAGTGTTTGCATTATCAAAATAAACCATACAGCAGCAATTTACCCGCACTGGAATAAAAAAAAAAAAAGAACAAATAACATGACGGGCGATTTATGTAGGAATATTTTAAGCAAGTCTTGCCCTTGTATCCAAGGGTTGTTCTTAACTACTGGGAGAAACATTGAGGTGTTATTTAAAATAAAAACAAAAAACGAAAAAAGAAGAACTTCAATAGACATTGAAAAACTCTGAAAATTACCAGAGATAAATAAAAACAATATCATGCACTCCCCGAAAGGTTATTAAACGAGAGATCAGTTCTAGACTTTTCGAAAGTGATTTGACTAACGGGGCAGGAACAGACTTTATATAACACGGCCCATCTGCAGAAGTTTTGTGACTTAATTATCTGCTGGAATATCACAAGAGAGACTGGAAAACAGAACGGTTTCGCATTTGTCAACTTAAAATATCAGCTTGTTTTGCGACAAGTACCAGCTATCCCGCTTTACTGATGATATCAGTGACATGATTTTGTATCTGGGCGTAAACTATTCATGAAGTGAAGATTCCCGTAGCTTTGGTCCAAAATTGTGTTTTTTCCATTTGTCAGGTTAGCGTATATTGTATGGGAATCTTAAAATAATAGTTTTGATTCCTAGGCTGTAAAAGTCACAATCTCAAAATATCACAAAGTATAATAGGCTGCATTATATGGTTTCTCACGAGGAGATAAATCTGTTGTCGATCCTATAAATCACACTTTGCTCTGACATTCTTATCGGGTACTTGACATGAAAATAAAACCTATACTATCAGATCACGGATTCAAGTACCGCCTTCCTGTGGAAGTGAGTGTTGGAGACAATATCTGAATCAGAGGTCCGATTACCAAAGATTCTGCTTCCTCATGAATTTGTCCTTAGAGACATTTTTGTCTTGTTACTCACGCTCGATACTGCACTCACTGCACGCACAGAGGGAAATACAATGGTTTGGTTCAATGCTTGTTTTGTGAGCTGTGCTAATTTGTTAAACCTGTTATGCCCTCGGAAATTCATTCTAGCCGTCCATTCAGCGTCACAAAACAGACACATAACTCAATATGCAACACTGGCCGTCCGTCTCTCCGACCAGCAGATGGTCATTTGGACGCAGTAATTGTCCGGCTGTAATGGGCACCTTAGGAGTTCTATGGCCTGAACTTTTGAACTCAAGTGGTCCTTGAATGGCGTCAAATTGGGATGTCAAGAAGTCATGTTGGCAGTGCAGTGCAGTCTAAGTAGATGCTTTTCAACACGTGCTCAGCCAAGTTTCCAGGCACAGCGTTCCAGGCACTTGAGATAGGGAAATGATATTTTGTACTGTGTGAAGTGGTCGATAGCGTTCTCTACAGGGGCTCTGGCTGTGCCGCATGTCTCCTTAACCTCTGGGGCACAGCGGGTCACGGGAAACCGTTTTCTATAGTTCCATTATTTGTGTGAAAATCTGATCGCTTTCACGCTTTCAGTTCTTTGAGGAAGAAAGATGGCAGACATGACAAGTACACTGTTCGTTGTGAGTACGTAGTTCGAGTAGAGCCGTATTTATTCTTACATTTTTGATTATATAGCACAAAGTGTTCAGAACTAAGCTGTAACTATACCCTTTCTTTTTTTAACATCGCAGGTTTCACTGCTCGTTATTTAAGCCATGTTTATTCCATCAGGATGTTGAAACACATGCCCAGCACGTGAACGTTCTTACATTTGAACTTATAGCATGTGGTTCTAAACTGTGCCAAAATAACCCTCCGCCCCCCCTCCCCCTTTTTTTTTTTTTTTTGTAAGCAACATAAGAGTTTTGCCACATAAGGGAACAACACATTGCTCTCGTGATGGCTGTGAAGAAACTATGGATATAGAGAACATAGGGCAGTGAAAACGATAGTACTGAGAGAGTAAAATGCTGTCAGACCGATATTGTTGATCGTTAGAGGATTAAGAAAAGAGAAGAAACAAACTCGGTAGGAGAAGATTCAACGATATCTTTGACAATGCCATCTTCCCTGGACGTCATTAAAAACAAGATCAACTCATGACCAACAGAGTGGAAAAAAAAGGGCATCGGCATCCAGTGAAACACTTTAAACTTCATGTGGGCCAGGCTATTCCATCTTCAGCAAATATATAAACTGTCAGATCTTATTGTAATCCACATTTTTGTCTGGCTTACAATAATCGCTCCTTTTAACGTGACCGAGAGACAGCAAACTGATCATTCGGGACCTTTGTAATGCATGATTCGCCGAGACCTTTATATAACTCTAGACAACAAGAAAAAGCAAGGGCAAAAAATATGTCTTTGAAAATAATGAAAAATAGAAATTAAGTAAAATAGCACTTTAGATAAACACACGAAGACGAAGAAGAGAAAGCGAGTCATGAGAACTGGCCGCAGTGATTTTGTGTGGCTTTGTTTTTAAGTTTCATTATTTCACTGAGTGACCAGGATTTTGACCCAGAAAGCTTGAAGTCATTTGGGCCTCTTCACGGTATTGCACGTGACTCCCCGTGGAGTGATACCGCTGACTATTACCGCATGTCGGAAGTTGCCCGTCTCAGCAAAGCCAGATGATAGCCCGAGGACCAGCTGGGGGACATTGTCCTACTCCACCAGGGCGGCGCGGAGCGGAATGGGAGGCGTCATGGCCATTTCTGATGGTCCCGCCCGCATCATGGCTGACATAAGCACGCGCGGGCTAATAATATAACTTCCGGTGGAAGGGTTGGCATTATGATGACTCGACCTGGAAATATGGCGTCGCTGTTGGGCGCACGAGCATAACCATTTCGTGTCAATCTTTTCTGCTCCCTGCTCCACTCCTCCACTCCTCACCCCACCCGCCGCTCCATGCCATGTCCTGCCTGGAGATCAGGCCAATATGGCAGCTAAAATGTCAGACAGAAAGAAAAAAACATGGAGTAAATTTTAATTTTTCTTGTCTTCCATCTTCTCATATCATTGTTTTGATGGACAGAGAGAAAAGATAAAAAAAAAAAAGAGAGAGAGAAAAAAGTAAAGAATATGGTAGGAGAAGGGCTGATAAAATGGTGCACAGAGTTACATCTTCAGAAGAGATAAATTAAGAAGGCGATGTTCATTTCTGTGTACCTCCTAACAAAGAAACCAGTTGTTTGCTCCAATATGTGATCGAACTGTTGGGCAAGGCGTGATAGGAAGGGGCAGGGAAAGGCTTCAAACAGTCGAAAAGAGATGTTTCTGAGACGCCTGTCATTGTGTCTACAGCACAATGTTCAAAATAACATAAATTCTTGGTCTTTATTGGCTGTATGAAGTTTGGTATTTGCTTACAGCACTTATTGGCTGTATGAAGTTTGGTATTGCTTACAGCACTTTTGTTTTTCGCATTTGGTCCATGAAAGTGATAACGAGTTTCATTTTCATCATGTCTGATGTTAAACTGGTTACATTATCCGGCTGTAATACGCCAGAAAAGATTATGAATGACACACTGGAAAAGGTCGTGGCTCTTTTACTGGAGAAATTGCGAGTAGGGTCTAAGTTTTCATGCTCGCTGTTCTCATTTCCTTCTATGTCAAATGTTTTCGTAATAATTAATATGATTCAGACTCAATGTATAAGTGGTGTGTGTTAGTGTGTAGTTGAGTGTGCGTGTGTATGTGTGTGTATGTTTGTAAATGCGTGTGTGTGCATGTGTGTATTCGTGTGTGCATGTGCCCTCTTTTTTTTTTTTTTCAGCATGGATCTGACTTTATCTTCCTGCATACAATAATTTTATACCTGATATGTTTGTTTGATATCTATATAAAATGTTATTTATCCGTCTAGAACGCTGGCATAAAACACATCTAACTAATATAGTCATTAGCAGTAAAGGTTTTATTAAGATAGAACAAAGCATTAAGGGAAAAGATGACGAGGCATAACATCCATTTGTAAAGACTTAAGAAGGAATTTGATATCTTGAGGCTTGGTAATAATCATCAACTTTGGCCAAATGGACATGCTTTGCTGAAGAAAGACAGATAGAAAAAGAAGGGAGAAAAAAAAAAGATCATTATTGTCGTTATTAGCTCACAGCCCTCCCCATGCTGAGTGTTTCGCACTCACTCATAAAACTCGCTGCCTCGAAAATGTCACAAAATATTTTTTGCGACACCCCCCGAAATTGTCGAAGGCAATGCATAATTCAAAGAGTCAAATTTTAGTACCAGCATAAATAGCGGCTAAAGAAGAAAGTTATGGCACCATCGAGGCATGTTGCCCCATCAAGATGCGCAAGGGGGGTAAGATGATTGTCACGATCCAGGGCCCAGGCTGATGACTAGCTCTGATAACGAACCATCTCGTCCCGTAACCAGCTTTATCCAATAGAATTTCACTATTTCTTCCAGTAACCCCCCCTCCCCTCCCTTTCTATTCCCCCTCTCTCAGCTCTGGTTTTTGTTTTCATTTCCTTGTCCGCTTCCCCCCCCCCCCTCCTCCGGCATGTCTGTTTTTGTTTATTATTTTTCCATCATTACTTGTCTCTTCCTCCTTTTTTTCTAACTATCTTTCCCCCAAAATTCTTCTTCTTAATGGTTTCAGTTTTCATGTTGCCCAATGACGTAAGTGGAAATCATGAGCCTTTCATGAGCAGATAAGGACACGCAGGCCGTTTGATTCATTTTGATTGTCCATGTTGCTCCATGGACGAGACGGTTTTGCTAGATAGAGTGGGGAAATGGTTTGGAATGTCGGTAATAGGATACAAATGTATCTTGTTTCGGCACCTCGAGCTGTTGTCATGGATCTTAGCTTTATCTGCCTGTGTGTGTACATGTTTGTTTGTGTGTGTGTGTGTGTGTGTGCAACTGCTTGAGTGCGTGTGAGTGTGCTCCTGAGCGTTACACATACACACACACACACATACATATTTTATATATATATTATGTATATTATATGTATATGTATGTATCCGATCCCCGTTAGGCCCACGAAA
>JBCAUA010001063.1:0-13609 GCA_038406235.1 Peronia verruculata | reverse complement strand
GAGAGAGAGGAAAAAAAAAAGTAAAATAAGATAACACAAGACAAGCTTTATTTGTCCTCAAAAGAAAATTCCATTCATAGTTGACGAGATGCAGTTTACATGCAACATAATAAACAAATTATCCACACACACATGCAAATACAGAGAAACAGATCACGAATAGCGTCATTTACCCTAAGCCCCTTGATACTCTAGCATCACCTCCCTTCTCAGCTGTTCTGGGAGCCACAGAAACTTAGAACTATCTTTATGCTATCAGTGTATTATATATATATATATATATTTATTTATATAGCTAATCTGTTTTAAAGCTTACTTGGAATATTGTGCTGACCTGACTAATGTGCTTGGTTGGCACTCTGCTCCCATATCATAAGTTATGAAGTTTGATCACCGAAACTTGCGTTTTGAAAATGAAAGGGATAGGAAAGAGGTGCCCATCATGAGAAGATTACCGAGGGCTCAGCGAGGGAAGAGTCTAGCGGGGAAACAAAGTAACATTTCACAATGTAAAGCTATCAGGCAATAGTAAGAACGTAAGTTGTAATATGTGTTACAGAAGAGTATGGGAGAGCCTTAATTTAAGCTTCTACTGACTGCACCCTCAATTAAAGCCTATAAAATCGCCTGGAGACGATGGCCTTATACTACTCACTCTAACTCTAACACTTAACACTGTTGCATATTTGGGCTCCAATAAATTACGTCTTATTTTATATCAACATTTCAACTCATTCAAAATGTTTTGATATTCTGAATTACATTAAAAAAAAAAAAAACAGGCAATATGATTATGTTAATGATAAAGATGATGGATGGTGATTGCAAGCGATGATGAACCATTGAGCATTTGAAATTCCTCACTGATTTTAGGGGATGAAGATGTTGGATAATAATAATATAATAATATCATATTATACATGTATATTGACCATGTATTCCATTCGCATACCTGTCATTCTCTAGTAAACCAGATAATATAATATTCATGTCAGACGTAAACAAATTTGCCTTGAATCAAACAAAAAAGAGCCAATATTACGACTACATCTATTACAACTGCCTGTCATTGCTTGGGGTCATTCCGGGTATAGGGAACTTTTTCGAAATATCGTACTAAAGACAGGACGTTCCTTCTCGGCACTCTTCTGGTGGTCTCAAGTTTCTCGCCCTCTCTTTCTTGGAAACTGGATAGACTGCCATTATCAGCGGCCCGGGAATCGATAAGTAAGACTTTGGTGTTTACTTCGGCGCTGTCACCAAGGCCTGGACGGAGCGAGGTGGAGGTGTGGCTGCCGTCAAGGGGTAAATATGCCAAGCTTACTGGGGCGGTGGTAGGCCAGTGATTCTTTCCCGAATTCGCTGTCGAGGGCCGAGCAGTGGGCGGTTGATCGATGAGCTGTGAAGGTAAATGATGGCCAAATGGGCCGTGGCCACCACTTACTCCCGTAATGTCCTTGTTGTTTGTGGAGCTGTGATCACGTTGAGCACTCAGATGATTCTGGTGTCGTGACTCAGTTAATTTAGCCATGTTTTTGTTGCTTGAAGGTTCACCCGTGTTTTGCCCTTGCTCGGAATCATTCGAGTAAATATCCTTTCCGCACTCCTGTAGGCAGGTTGCATTTATTGCACATTTCTGTTCTTGCGCAGTAGCTTTTATATCATTAAGTCCAGAACCATTGGGTGTTGTTATCGAACTATTGTCAAGGGCTTTCTTTTTCTCAGAATTACTTCTTATAACACGACTCTCAGGAACAACGAATTTGGGCTCCAAGAGTGTACTAAAACCACTGGACATTTCAGGCGGCTTCCGCTCTTTCTCTATCTGCTGTTCAGAGCTTGATATATTGTTAGGCTGCACTCTCATGTGAAAATCAATAGAAGACTCCGACTTGCTAGTTGTTCCTGCATTGTTACAGCTAGAGTCTATACGGTCATGAGCACCAGTGGATGTCTCACTACTCCCAATGCAATTACTATTAGAGTCAGTATAAATATTGTTTGTTGTGATATTATGTTGAGATATTGCCAGGATTTTGGAAGTTTTTATGTCATTTTCAACACTTGCGGCTTGGTGGGTGTTGGCAGGGCTAGATTGTGTTTTACATTCCTTAATATATGAGGAAGACATGGCTGGCAATATCGTGGCCCTATCTTGCCGACAGTCTCCTTTTACGATAGTTTTGTCATAATTAGCCCATAATGAAGTCGCTTGAGGCGGTGGGACGGCACTACAGACCGGACCGGACTTAGTTTGATTAGAGGTGCCGACACTTCGGGATGAATTCTCACTGTTCGCACAGTTGTTGGCGTTTCTGTCCACACTAACATCGTCGCCGGTGTTTGAGAAAGGTTTTGAAATCGGGTTTTTCGATGCCACATCAGCGGCTCCGTACATTTGGCATGGAGAGGTTAGGGTGTGGTCTGAAATTCCATCAAGATTTAAGTGGATTCTATCTCGTGAATCGATCACACATTCCCCTGCTTGCCCTTTGGAATTTTGGCTAAGAGGCTGCCGGCCGGAAGTAGATGCATCGATCGATGTGCGGCCACCCTCAGCATCCACTCGGATTTGCCGCCTTGTCACTGTGCCACATGATTCCTCGTATCTCCGGGCATTTTGTAGGGGAAAAGTGCCCGAGGAAAAGATGAGGTCGCTGGGAAATGTGTCTACATCAGCCATCGACCGCCCTGACACCGAGTCTGAGCGCTTTTTACAACCATCGTCTCTGGTGTCTCTCGTCTTGCCTTCCTGCCTGCGTGTTTTACTGTGCTCGGGCCAGAGAACAGCACAGACATCGGTAATGTTCATCTCGCTGGCTACCGCTGTGATGTTCCTGGCCAGAATATCCGCACAAAGGCGCATCATTGCTCTCTTGTATCTCCTCTCACTGCCGTTCGCATCTTTGGCCGACTTAGCTGTGGTGATGGTGGGGCTACTTTTAATAGGGCATTCCAGCTTTTGCGCGTTTTTGTGTGTCGTGGAAGGCATAGGGCTAATGCTGTTCACCCCTGTTTGGTCGATGGAACCGGGATAACGTATGACAGGTCCAGCCACGCAATAAATTGTGTTTGTGTAACTGTTGGAATATTGGTCTATAACCGGGGAAACGCCCACGTCTTTATTCATAGCAAAACCGTTTCTCTCTGGACGTGAGCGGGCAACATATTGATCTAATGCTCGAATTCGTTGCATGAGACTGGCAACATTTCTCTCTATAATGTCCAGCTTCACTTTCTCCATAGATGTGAACTCTGATCTTTGGCATTCTTTCACGTAACGTTTCTCCACTACAGATGATGTTTCAGTGGGAGTGGGTTTGTGTTCACCAATCAATACGTAGCACTGGGGACTGATTTCATTATCTGAGGCATCTGAATGAGATGAAATGTCATATTCGTGTTGCTGGGAGAAATCAAAATCGTAAGTAAAACGATTTCCTCTCAGAGCTTTGGTAGTCCTGTTTGGAAGCTCTGGATACAATAGTTCCATTAAATAATCAGCATTTTTACTATCACTATCACTTTCCTGATGATGACTATTGCAATCCTCAGGACCATGGACTCTCATGGATACCAAATAATGCACCGAATCACTCTCATTTTCAGTATCATCAAAATCAGAACGATCGTCCATGCTATCCTCTTCTACCATAGCACCGTTTCCTTCTTTGCCCACTGAATCTGGATAAAAACGACAACCGGTATCACTCTTGTAACTTTCGGACCACCTAGGATTAGCATTTCCATCTGCATTTATCTTAGTTTCCCTTCCCCGTGATTGTGAATAATACATACTGTTAGCATTCTCGATTGCTTCCCCTCGTAGTTTATGCCCAGACAGACATTTTCCTGCCCTGTCAGAGATTGGCTGGGACAGAGAGGTTCTCACACTGTCCTCTCTGTGCCACGTCTGACAGGAGTCCGCCTGTCCCAACCCCTGTGTTACATGGCTGCTGAGTGGATGGCAGGAAGTTGAGCGGATGTCGCCGTCAGTGAGAGAACGTTCCTCCTCTGTCGGTCGTGCAGTGTTGTGTGAAAGGATGTAATTTTCTCCGACATATCCTCCCGCTGCATTGGTTGATTGCCTGTCTCGATCTCGCCCTGTTTTCAACTCTCGTAACCCAGCATTACCGTCCAGCGTTGAAGGGTTAAGTAAGGGCTTTGAATCAGTACGGCGTTCCTGCCATATATGCCTTGTATCGTCCCTGACTCCTCTCATGCACACTCGAGTAGAGGACACAAAACCATGGCCTGTGTCCTCGGATTCCGAGTTGTCCATAACAAATTGAGTCAGATTATCCACCGGGCTGTCCTGATCACAGTAATAGGTTGCATCAATGCTCATACATAGCTCGCAGTCGTGGTTGATGGCATCGCCGTCGCTGTCAATGCCATTAGCGGCCCCAGCTCCTGAATAACATTGCTGGAAGTCTCCAGGGCAGCCTTGGCTTGAAGGACAGAGTATATTGTGCTGAGGGGTGAACATACTCAGCGGTGACTCGTCACCTGATGCATACATGAAACTCGGCATTTCGTTCGACACGGGACAGCCCAGCTTGACGAAATTTAATACACTTTCAGAATCTGTTGAGGAGGAGCAGGGGGACTGGCGGGGAAACGGTAAAACAACCTCGTCCTGTTTTCTTTGGGCCATCGCCATTTCGTTCTCTGTAGACGAGCAATTGTCTCCTGAGTTCAAAAAGTCGAAAAGTCTGTCCTCCGAGCTATGAAACTCGTCTTTATCCAACCCCGAGTGATTGCTATTTATTGGCCGGGATATTTGACCAGCTCCACCGATCGATACCGGCTTATGGCCTGAGCTGCTCCCATTTCGAGCCACGCATGTCCCGCGGGGTTGATTAGCAGAGAAATAAATGTTGGCGGCAGTTACTGCAGGGTTATGATTGCCGGCACTCACACTAGCCATGGCAGAGGGAGGTGGGGGGACAAACGACACAACGTTCACTGGTATCTGCTCGAAATCTGGAGAGCAATCCGAGTTGTATTTCTCTCCTGAGGAGCTCTGTAGTAAATCCCGCTTTGGGCCACACTCGTTTCTTTGTCTGTACTGTGACTGTTGCTCCCCATTGGCGTAATTCACCTCCAGTGACCGAGGTCGGCGAGAGACGGGACCAGAGGAGTGAGTTATGACATGTGTCAGTTCTAGCGAATTCTCCAAATCCGTCAGCATGCTGTTCAGTGTATTGCTGTGTGGCATACACTCCTTCCGTGTTGTGTGAGAGGTAGATACATCACAGGCAGCATTGACATTGTTTTCCGCGCCACTCAGCCTCTGAGATCCATCATCTGAACCGTGAAGAAGTGGCTCGCGCTCGTCACTGACAGTAAACCCGCTGGACGCTCTCAGCCTTGGGCGCTGTGGGGGCGAGCCCAGCTTTACGCGGACATCAGATCCGAAACTTTTGCTACCCTGTTCTCTCGAAGAATTACTTCCGTTGTAGGAAGCCAGGGAAGAATAATGGCCCTTGGCGTTTCCGGGGCTGGTGAGGCGGTCATCTGGCGTATTGATTTGCACTGGCACGCGTATCTGTCCACCATGAGCCCCTGACGCTGTGCTGGTCACACTGGGAGACCAGGCCGAAGCCGAATGTTTCATCGGCAAGTAGGAGTCTCGGAAAAGCCGGGTTTTAGTGTCCCGAAGTCGTGTCAGGTTGGGTGCACTACTCCACGGTCTGGGCTTGGACTCGGCATCCCCTCGGACTTTCTCTAGATCATAATCGCACTGCTCGATCTCCAGTGTGGAGCCATCACAGGACAACCTCAGCGTTATCTTGGAGGTCTTAGAGGCGCTTTTCCTGTACACAGCCGTGGTCGTGGAAAAGGCTGGGAAGTCGAGGTCAGCGCTCTTGGCCGAGCGGGGTCGATGACCGCTACTCAAACTCTGTTTCTTCCCGTCACCTCTGCTGTCGCCCGACGCTCGCTTGCTGCTATTACTACTATGATCACATTTGTGAGCTTTCCGGACCTTTCTTGGGCTACACAGACACTTAGGGTCCTCCGCGTGGTCGACAGATCGGACTTTGCTGGTGGCTTGTTTGCTGGGTCTGCAGCCCATTGTTCTGGACCCCACCTACTGGGAGAAAGAATACAAGTCCCGCCTCTGTTTGTCTCTTTCTGGGACCTCCCCTGATGTCACGCGATTCTCTGTTTTTTAAGAGCGATCAGCAACTGGGGAGATTTCTGTGGAAGAAAGAAAAGATAGATATGATAACATTAAAAAAAAGATAGTATTATTGTCGTAATAGGGATATCATTGTAGTGTATTATTTATCCGATGAATATTCATTGCTGCAACACTCATTGACAGAAAAATGTTCACTCTCCGTAACACTATCATCAAATCAAACTGAATGTATCATAAATATCAGATCAAGTAGAGAGGCAGCATTATTTATGTTATTACAATAATTGTCTGGCATGAAGGAAAAATAGATGGAATGCCTGAAGAGTAAAAACAATACACTTTAAAAAGGAAGAAGAACAAACAAAGCAAAACAGCAACAAAAACAAACAAACAAACAAATAACCAAACAAACAAACAAAAACACACACACACACAAAACACAACAACAATAACAAAACAAATTTAAAAAAAAAACCCGATGAAATCGTGAATTCAGAGAAAGAAGAAAGACATGAATAGGAGACGATAAGAGAGAGGAAAACGATGGAAACCAGGTGAGGAAAGACTACGAGGAGGAAAAAAATAGAGAGAAAAAGATAGTGAAACACAACAACAACAACAACAACAACAACTAGAAGACAATGAAAAAGAAGATCACGAGGGTAGACTATAACAGAAAGAAGACGATGAAAAAACAAGAAGAAGAGTGACAGAAACAAAGAAATCCAGAACGAAAAGAGCATGGGAGAAGTTGGCGTCCATGATGAGAGATAGGATCCTCCTGAGAGTGATCTCTTAAAAAAAAAAAAAGAAAGAAAAACTCTGACAGCCAGACATGCAAAAAGCAAATGACTTGAAGATAATAAGAAATGTCAAGTCACCAGCAGCCTAAGATGGTATCGTGTAGGTTTTATATGTCTGAAACCCAGGATATTAAAACTGGGCATTTTCTGCCGCTGGAAAATACGCTCGGTCTGGCATAATTATGGTTCTCTGTGAAGGAGGATGAAAATATAAGGAATGTGACATAAATTCCCTCAGTATTTATCGATAGTGAAAATCTGCATGTTCACAATGACTTGTCTTGACTATCCCACAGGTCATGTGGTGTTAGTAAACGTTTAGGACTTTCAACATTGTCAGATGTGAACTAACAGATGTTCTTTTTTAGGGGTTCTTGTTGTTGTTGTTCTTGTTGTTGTTGTTGTTGTTGTTGTTGTTGCTGCTGCTGCTGCTGCTGCTGCTGCTGCTGCTGCTGCTGCTGCTGCTGCTGCTGCTGCTGCTGCTGCTGCTGCTGTGATTGTTGCTTATAACGTGGAACAACAAACTGGTCAGTGAAAAACCTATAAAAAGTACAATGTCATTACTACGCAGAGGTCAAAATGAAAAGAAGAAAATAAAATTGAACAGAAGTACACACGATTTCAGAAATATCCAACGGGATTCTGATCGGAAAAAAATACATCAGACGTTTTCATAAGTAATTACTCATAACATGGAGGTTCAATAGGCTCATAATGAAGAGTTAAAGTCGTAAATTTCCTACCCATCTTAACACGGTCAAGCCAAGAAATAGGTAAACTTAGGGCCGAGGCAAGGCCAAGGTCATAGGTCGATGGGATTTCCCGCGGTCCTGGTGAACTCTATTGATCTTTGGCCTGATACAACAGAATTTATTGGTCCATGGTGTGGGATCATTTTCTCAAATAAGCTGAAAAAAAAAAAAAAGACGAGGCCATTTCAACTAGATGGTCAGAATAGTCCCGACGGTCTAAAGCTACTAGGTGACCTTAATGTTGTAACTAAATATTCCATGGTGCTTGAAATAAACCCTATATCACCCTAATTCTTACCCTAATCTTTACCCTAATCTAGGCCTAATTATAGCTTTACTGAAGCCAGTTGGTCTGGTGTGGAACTCCTTTTCCTGGAGTCTGAAATCAAGATCTACAATCTAGTCAATCTAGTCCAATGTCCAGAATCAAATTAAACTATACACTTTGACCGGTCGAACGGAAAACCGTGGTTGTTAAAGACCACTGAATTTATTTTTAACACCTGGTAGCGACAGGCAGTCCCAAAGAATAATAGTAACAGTACTACTACTAATAACAATGATAATAATTACAATAAATAGATAAATAAATAACAAATAAATAAATAAAAATAAATAAATGAAAATAAATAAATAAATTAAGGACAATTAAACAAAGGACTTTGCTGCAGGAGAATCACAATTAAATATTTTTTTTTCACCAACGTAAAGCAAGATCATTTCAATTTTTACAGTCATTTTTTACAAAACATGTCTTAAAATATAAGACGATTATCTACAGACAACTCATCAAATACATTATTAGAAACTGGCAGTATATATGACAGAACTCGATATATGAGAAATTTAATAATTTTGATATTACAAACCAAATTTCCTACATGACAATAATAATGAGATTAGGGTATTGCTATATATAGAAGGAAAATGTTACATAAAAGATTTGTTTTGCTGTGTAGGACAGAGTTTTCAATTTTTGTTTTTTTAAAAGTTTTAGTGTCATTAATACCATTATTGCACATGGAAAAAGAATAATAACATCACAGTCATTTGACGTTGTACCTGCGACACAACTTATTGCTAGTTTACTTTCTCGCCGTTTCTTTCCTAGTCCGTTCCTTCTGTAATGATGTTTATGGGCTTACGAATTAGGTTGGACATGATCACGTCTCAAAGGAACGGGGACTTCTAACAGAAAGCCATACTGTAACACAACGGGAAGGGTAAGCCCTACTGTGCCATTGGCACATGCAGTGGGTTTAGAAGAACGCTATGAATCGATGGACCTTCTTCTCAAGGTATGCCAGTAGGCAAAACACAGCTGGAACATTTGTTGTGATCTCAAAGTAATACCTTTACTCCCTGTATTGTAGAAAGAAACACTAAACAAATATCCCGAGTTCAGTTCTCTGTTGCCTTATCTCTGTTTTTTGGTATTTTGAGAAAATTGATGTTTTATGTTTTAGCAACCGTTTTTGCACATAGAACTAGGACAATATAATTTTCCAAAAACTACCTGTTTCGGCAAGTGATCGGTGAAATAATTATATTATATTGTAGATTTACTACCCCTCTTTCAAATGACACATTTACATATCGGTCCGAATAGCTCAAAGTGGAGATAGAGCAACAAATAACAGTTCTGAGTTACTGAGTTCACGATATGGTTCTCGTCCCTTTAAAATGATGATGCTAGTCATTGTAGCAGAAAACAATGATAAGAAAGGAGTGATATTGTCTTTAATCTCAAGCACCTCTGGCTCATTTAAAGGAAGCTGCTGATATATAAAATGTAATGTTCTTGTAAAATAGTAATAAAGTAAGTCTGTTTACTGCTAGTTCCTATTGTCAGTGGTTTTCTGTGTTAGTTTTACTAAGATTTAAAAAAAAAAAAAAGGAATTCTGAATATCCAAAAAAAAAAAACCTAATGTGCCAGCTCAAATCTTATTACAGATCTGAAATCACCGACCCAAAACTACGTGAAAAGAGATAATTTTTCCCCTGTAGCAGAGAAAAAGTGGAATTTGTTGATCAATGCTATTGATCAGTTTAAGAGAACATCACGGGTTGTGAAGAGATGGCTCTACATGAAGCTCTATATGGCACTATCTCATGTCTTCTTTCTTTCTCTCTATCTCTCGCTCCATCTTTCATTCTCTACCATTTGCTGTCCCTCCCCCCCCCCCCTTTTTTAATTTTCCCGATTTCTTTCCCTCGTTCTTACATTCGCTCCTTCTTGCCTTTAACCCATTTTTTGTCTCCCTCGTTTTACTCTCTTTCTGGCTTTGTCTTGGCTCTCTTTTCCTCTCTTTTTTCCTGTCGTTTCTTTCTTTCCTTCCTTCTTTCTTTCTTTCTTTCTTTCTTTCCCTCCTCCATCTCCTCTCATCCTTTCTTACATGTATTTTCTCTCTCCTTCTTTATTTCAAGTTATTCACTTTCTTTCTCATTCTCAACCTTTTATCCTTTTCTCTTTCTTTCATTCCTTCTATCACTTTCAGCCATTTACATATTTCTCTTGGGCAGTCAGAGATGGAAGAGAGAAAAGAACGCTTGAATAATATGAAGAATTTAGTTTGATATCGATGTTATATCTTGCAGATATTACAAGAACATTTACCTCTGGCAACGAAATTATTACTCAAACGAGCAGATTATTAATGGATTAGGGTGTTGAAAGGGGAATATATGGGTTGTTGTACTCAAGTGTTCATCTTTACTGATTTTCCCCTTGATTTAAGCCAGCACTAAATCGACCCCAATCTCTTTAGTTGCCAGCAACTCTGGCTACAGAAAAGCTGGATCAAAATCTTTTTTACCCAATGAAAGTATATGATTTAAGGTTTTAACGAATGAGGCAGTAATAATGGGAGATTGTTGTGCTCAGTCTTATTACTTCCTTTTGCTAGACAAAAGAGGGACTGAACAAGTAGTGTACAGACGGAAAAAATCACTTTTTGCGATCTTTGCTTGGAACATATGCCATGAAAAATTCCAGAAAAAAAATGTTGATGTAAAGAGAATATTTTCTTCTTATTGCTCTAATTTTATCAAATTTTTTGGCGACCAGTCTTTCGAAAAACAATACGTAAAGACAATTCCCTCTTTACATTGCTTGCTAAAACCTCTTTTGTCTGGCAAAGGGAAGTAACAGGATTGGTCAAACTGATCTTCCCTTACATGAGTCCGTCTTTTGGGAGGGACAGATAATCTGTGAAACGACTTCCCATTCAAATTGGTGCCAAAATCGGCAGACCACTTATTTTGATTAACTGCGAGACAGATTCTCTCTCCCTGTATATAATTATTGTCTACCTCATTACTGATTTTGAAACGTTCTGCTGATGGCCTGTAGCTGGTATGAGCATTTCTAGCAAAAACATTGACGATGTAAACAGTTCTTGATGATATCGACAGAACACCATGGCGTCGCCACATAAAACTGCATTCAAATATCAACGTTCTTAAGCGGATGGTTTATTCCGTTTCCTCTACTGCCAAGAGATCCAGCATTTCATGAATATAACATGAATATTTCATGAATGTTTCAGCCTTTATTGCCATTATATCAGCAGGCAAAGATGAAAGCTCTTGACAGAGGGCACAGAGCTGGTGGAAAGTTAATGTTCTAAGTTCTATGCAATAAATGGCTGAAGATACAGCGCAAATGGCGGTCGTAAGTGTAGAGCACTGTCTATTACGTAAACATGCTATGATGATGCTGTCTACACGAAGGAGGTAGCGTTAAGGTCAAGGAGCTTATACTATTTATACTGGAGAGCGGACTGATGGCGTCACACATGCTGTGTGGAGCCATGCCCATGAGGGAAAAACACCTAGTTAACACCGTTCACGTATTCATGATTTATTAATTTCACGAATGAATGAAATTCACTCTGTCATTATCTCATGATCGCAAATCAGTTGTATTCTGTCCTTTGCTGTAGCTCTCGATTTTAAAAAATATGAATCCATTTGATTAAAAAAAAAAAAAGATTCGCTAGATCGGAATAGTTACCAACTCCGTGCGTGGTAAAGGACGCCAAGCATAGCAAAATAGCAAGGTCTCCATGGCCATGGCGTCCAGTGTTGTCACGTGAGACACAGGGTGTTTTGCTAGGGTGACGGCGTGAGTCCGCTCTCCAGTATAATAGTATAAGCTCTTTGGTTGAGGGACATATAAGCTAAAAGCTTCGGTCTTTATATATGACATACGTATTCCTTTGTTAATAACATAGGATCCCTCCTCATATTGTCATTCAAGCCTGAATTGTGATCTCTTTAACAATAGTAAATATTTTAGATACAGAAATATCTCACCGCTTTCTCCCGACCTCTGTAGGATTGAAATATTAAAGTAAACTATCATTCTTGTGTCTGTGATCTTTCCACAATCATTATAAATTATTGCTAAGAGACGGCTGTTTATGCTGCTTTTATTATGCTATAACTATAAATATCCAGACTGTTATGGCCACAGTATTATTATGATTACGACTGGCACTGCAACACTGTCAATGTTATCATCATTTATTGCGGCTGCTTCTATCACTACCACGACCACTACCTCTACCACCTTTGGTAATACCATTACCAAACCCCAACACAAAAACAAACAAGTATTACTTGTAGTAGCATTAAACGACTCCTTACAATGCTCTTCTTGTTACTACTACTACTATGGCTACTGCTACACGTATTCCTACTCCTGCTCTTAAAGAGTACAGCGACTGTCACAACTACTTCTGTTATTACTAATGCTATTACTACTACTGCTACTATTGCCACAAGTAGTAGTATTCCTACTGCTATCATTACTGCCACTACTAAGCTTACCGATACCATCACTACTACTACTGCCACTACCACTACTACTACTACTACTACTACTACTACTACTACTACTACTACTACTACTACTACTACTACTACAACTTCAACTACTACTACTACTACTACTATTACTACTATTACTACTATCATCTCTACAACCACTATTACTTCTGTTAGTTCTATCCCTACAGCTACGACCTAACTACATCCACAATTATCATTACAGGCAAACTTACTATTCTTACTACTTCTACTTCTACATGTGATACTGCTGCTACTATTATTACTACACTTTAGCCAGTTCAGTTACAGATCGCCCCTCCCCCTCCCCCCAACCTCTTAACTCTATCAATTGTATGATTCTTTTTCCCAATGCCTGTTATCGCTACGCCTACAAAAATGACTGTTGGCAATACAAGAGCTGTAACTATTTTTTATTTTGTTTTAGTAAAATATACAAGTTTATGATAGGGTATATATTGCCTGTTTTTCATCCCATTCCGACCCCCCAAATCAAATAGCCAGTATCTCTGCGGTTGTATCCTACCTAATCTATATTCTTTGATGCCAACGAGGTATACAGAGAGAGAGAGATAGAGAGAGAGAAAGAGAGAGAGGGAGGGAAAGAGAGAGAGAGAGGGAGAAAGAGAGAGAGGGAGGGAGCGAGAGAGGGGTGGGTGGGTTGAGAGAAACAACAACAGCAGCTACAACAACTACAACAACAACAAACGTTTTCTCTCTCGCTGAAAGCCAAATTCTGTTATAATTCACACGGCGAGGAAGATAGGAACTCAGACGGTCATTATGCACGTGATGTGGTTGGTTAACTAAACAGCGGCACTAGGGAAGGCAGGGTTGTGATGGCTTGATGGTGTTGGGAAGGGGCGGGAGGGGTGGGGGGGGGGGCAGGTGGGGGAAGGGAAATCAATATCTGTATCCTCATTCACTTTTCTACTTTCTACATTCTGGCTCTCATCTCTCATTCACGCTCTTCTTTGTTTCTATATCTATCTATCTATCTATCTATCTATCTATCTATCTATCTATCTATCTATCTATCTATCTATCTATCTAT
>JBCAUA010001052.1:0-13609 GCA_038406235.1 Peronia verruculata | reverse complement strand
TAGATAGATAGATAGATAGATAGATAGATAGATAGATAGATAGATAGATAGATAGATAGATAGATAGATAGATGAGAGGCAACGCGCAAGAGCTAGAAACAGAGAGACAGAGGGGAGGGAGACGAGGAGTGGGGAGAGGGGTGTTAAGTATCTGGTAATGGAGCAATCAACAACTTGTTGGGCACAATCTCGTTGGAATGACTCAAGTTCGTGTGCATTACTTGATTGTCAGTACAGTTTGTGTGAATCATACTGCAGTCATCACTACTATCATTGCCTTACGGAAGTTCATAGGCGAGGCAATGTTGATGCACAGGAGATAAAACTGTCAAACAGCAATAATGATAAGTCGACCTATTTAGTTTAAGGGACAATGATCCCGGGAATTTCTTTGGCCGCCTTATTGGATGGACTTCTGATTATTATGTGAACTTGAAATAGTTGGACAGCAAAAAAAATAAAATCGTTTTCATTCCAGGATAAGTAGTCTCTCGCTGCAGCTGGACATGGGCTTGTAAAATTGGGTACAGACTACAAATTTCATGTTTTGATCTATGTCAATGTCAAATTTCATGGCAAAAAAAAAGTACCCGTAGCCAGCACATTTATGCTAAAAAAAAAAAAAAAACGTATTTCAAGAAAACGCGTTTAAAGTTTTTTTCGCTACAAAACAGCCATAAAGAGCTAGCTTTTGGTCTGGCTTTCAACCCCAGAACATCTTTGTTTCACCTTCTATACCTTTTTTCATGATTTCTATGCTTTTATTTGGCTTCTCCTGTGCCCCTACTCCCATTTTCCCTCCATTTTTGCTTTCCTACCCCCATCAGTAGAAGAGCTTCCGTGGAGTCATTCTAGGTCCAGAATGGGCTATATTTGATCGCCATGCCTTCCTTGGTCAAAACTAAGAGCGTTTTTACCCTTCCTGTGACAGATAATCCACTATTACACTCTAAAAAAAAAAAAAAAACAGAAACGCGACACCTTCATAAGGCCGTGGGAACTCTATTTCAGAGGTCCAGGTGAACATTTTCACTAGTATTCGTGTGTTCAGCGCCTCAGATGGTCAATCAGTGTCCACCCCTGGCTCTGGGGCTCCCGATATTGACGAAGGCGATTATAATCAAGTCCCTTCTACCCAATTTGTCCCTATCTGGCAAAATAGTGATGATCTGTCAATGAATAAAGAGCCCCAAATGAGCAAGACCCTGGATGGCAGAGGGACAGGTCAACCTTTGCTTGACCATCCTCCCGACACCTTAGAATGGACATAGCAACTTTTTGATACTATTTTTATATTCAGCAGAGACCGGACTTTTAAAAGAAAACAGAAACGCAAAATCGAATATTTTGAGCAAAAACCCAATTTCAGGACCCGCCCCATCCCCCAACCTTAATGAAAACCTAGGGAAGAAGGCCAGTGCTTTGAGTTTAACATCAAAAGCCAAAGTGTTCTATTTGGCATTAAAGATTGTTTCAATGAGATCTCTAGATAAGATAAAACAATGATATGAACAATTTTTATGTTGTCTGCAAATAAATATTTTTTCTTGTCCTTTTTTTTCTATCATCTCTTTGTCTCTCTCTCACTCTCTCTCTCTCTCTCTTTCTCTCTCTCTCTCTCTGTTTGTCTGGCTCCCCCTCTGCCTCTCTCTCTCTCTTCAATTCTCTCTTTCACTCTCTCTCTCTCTCTCCTCTTTCTCTCTCCCTTTTTCTCTGAAAAGCTTTCAGACTTCATGTATACTGATAACTTTGAGTGTCCAACAAATGCAAACCAGTTCTGATGCAGGAGATCTGGTGAACCAGATGACCTGGTGGTAAGGGAACACCGTAGCTGGGAGGCTAACACTTTCCCGGGTGATCTCTATAAGCAACTCTATGTTGGAGTATAAGGCGATGAACATGCAGGAAAGTCACCTAACCCAATGACCTACACCTATGAATCAAGTGAGGGATTTGGGAGTAGTTGTCATTGAAACTAGTTTCCTGAAACATTAGAGTGATGCATGAAGAGAATGTATTCGGCACCACTACTTAGTCTGTGACTGCTGCCAAGTTTTTAAACTTACAAACGATGTAGTAGTTCTGTTACTCCGTATCTGCCAAAGACTGTGCGGTTCTTCCACTGCACAGATAATAATCATTATTTCCCAGTATTGTCCATTGCAATGTTGGAAAAAAGAGCAGTGAAGAGTACAGAGAGAGAGAGAGGGACAGCGAGAGAGAGAGAGAGAGAGAGAAACAGAGAGACAGAGACAGAGTGAGATGAAAATAGACAGTCAGACAGAATCATAAAAAAGAAAGAGAAAAATAAAAGGATGGAAAGACAGACAGAAGGTGGCGGAGAGAAATGAAAGGGACGAGTTCCACTTATAATTACTTGAGTTCTAGGAATTTCGCTGAATCTCCACTTATACATTGCTGTCCCAATAACTGACACCATTTTATAACCACGTGATGAAACATCACGTTGCTGCACGAGGAACTAGAGGAAAAAGATGTTATTTTCGTGCAATGAAAAAGTGGCCACTTAAGACTCTTGCAGTGGGCATTTCCTCAGTGTTTCATTTTAGTTATTTGTGATTCAGTCCCAGCATGATGGTGTCCTTTTTGTTGTTCCCTTTTTTTTTAAAATGAAAGCAGGCAAGAAAACCTGCATTAAAACTTAATAGTGTTTTTATACTCATAAAATGCCGTATCTGATGTGAGGAAAGTAGAGTTTGAATATACACGTAACTTTCTTTCATACTAGACTTTTCTTCGCGATCGCCGCACATAAATAACACAACGGAGAGATTAAACTCGAATTGAAACAATTGTGACATACAAACATCATAGACATAACATTGCAAGTATTAAAGATTTCTCATTTCCAGTGTGCAAAGTTCCACCTGTAATGTGTCATACTTCGGTAAGTATTACAAGAATTCGAGCCGGCCATGACGAATTACTGCAAGTTTACCTCAATCCTACCCAGACTATACTTCATCTGGGGAGTCCTTGCATCTATTTCGAATTTAGCGGCAGTGAGGAAATGATTTGCCTGCCCTGAACTTTCCCTTCTGAAATATGCGCGTAGATCTAAAGATCCCTTTTTCCTGATTTTTATATTGCTCTGACGATTTCGTCTCAAGCTCAGCATCTTTCACCCTCTCTGGTGTGGCACATGATAGCAAAAGATGAGCTTCAAAACAGGTGTGCAATTATGGATATTGTGTGTGAAAATAAAGACTGTCAATAATGAAATCCTTGCAGTTTTCATAGTTTATTTCAGCCTGTGTTTGGGGAATCCAATTGTGATTTCAAGTGATATTTTGATGATATCACTTTGTTTTGAATTCTGTATTGGAGTTCAGTTGGTTTAATACACTACAATAGAATGTTCGCTACATTCCAGAATAAACTACTTCCAAAAATAAGTTTGGTAGGAATATTTAATTTTCATTGCGTTATGGGGAACACAGTTTAATTTCATTACGTTATGCGGAACACAATGCATGATTATATCAAAGCTGGAGAATCGCTGCTGTTATGTATTCTTTTTACTGACACAAGCCTCTCTCCAGACTAACACCGTGACCATCTGAGGTGGTAAATACAGTTCTGTTCATTCTCTCCCCAATCTGTTGTCTTTCTCCCGATTGCCCGGAATGTCTGTCTTGTATCGTTATCTTACACATGCCTCGACCACTCTTCTATCTCTGTTTACTGAGGTCATACGAGAAAGCAGGTACGACAGTGAGCATAGGACGTAAGTCAGTTTGCAGCCTTGTCTACGGTTTAATGGGAGCTATGGCAAAAAGCTCACCAGTCACAGACTTTGACAAAGCGCCTTTTAGCATTTCGAGAAAATCGAGATTTAGTTTGAGGTTTGAGATCTCTTCTCTCAGACGCAGTCAAGTAAAGTGCAGCTTTCGGAGAATTCGTTATGTAAGCGCAATAAGTTGTGTTTTACCTATGTAGAAAATTATATTATTGAGTTGGGGGGAAAATATATAATCAACTATGAAGCTAAAGGCATTTTCTCAGCGCATATTAGACTAGCCCCAATCAACAGATGAGCGAGCAGGCGCACTCACAATGCCAGGAAAGACTGGGTGAATGGATGAGGCGTTAGTCTTCTAGCACAAGAAAAACAGGAGAGGGTCGGGTGGAGAGGTAGAGAGGTACATGTGGCTAGTAAGTCATAATATATCTAGATAATGAAAGCTGAAGTGAGGACCTGTGGCCCGCGAAGGCCGAACTCGTACATCATAGTGACTGGTGGCAAAAGGGGGAACTGAAAGAGGGGAGGGCTTAGGATTAGGCAGAGGGGAGGTAAATGAGGAAGGTGGGAAGAAAAAAAAAACATAGATCAAGTCTGGCACAGTTAGGAGGCCGCTTGTCATCCCGGAGTTGGATGAAGATGGATGGCCGATGAATGATGTAACAGATATTATGAATATTCATGTCCACACAGAAGTGAATTAATAGACAATCGAAAGAATGAGTGTGCTCTTCAAGGCTTTCATTTTCATTTTGCTCCAATCTCTCGTTCACATTATATTAGTACCACTGTTCTGCCTGTCTTCCTTGCCAGCTGGCTGTCCGCCCAGCTTTTGTTTTGTGCCTGTCTGTCTCAGTATCAGTCTGTCTGCCTCAGTTTCTGTCCGTCTATTTGTCCGTCTGTCTGTCTGCTGGTCTCCATATAGATGAGTTCCAAAGACTAGGACCGAGCTCCCAGACTGCTGTAGATTTGACTTATCAGACACCACTCCACAAGATCTGTCTGTCTAATTGTCTGTCTTGTTGTCTGTATTTCTCCACATAGATCATGCCTTGGGGGAGAAAGTCTGAGACCGTTATGGGTTTTCACTTATCGGGCACCACTCCACAAAGAAAAGCCAGCGCACCTGTGCCGCACAAAGGAAACAAGTGTAGTCTGAGAGCGCCGATAACAAAGGTACCAGCTACCCTTTACCAATAAGCCTTGACTTTCCCAGTGCCTCTCTCCTCTGTCAGACCCAGTCCAGACACTATCATTACTAATGTCGAGTACTGTGAACTACTGGCCTGACAATGAGTTCGGGGTTCAACGGTATAGGAGACCCCATAATCATAAACAGTGTACCTGTGTGTGAACGCCTGATGGGAGGAAAGACAGATCGGTCAGTCTGTGATGGTGTGGACATATATTTGTAAATAGATTAAGAAAAATCTCTGTGATCAATGTCTGGAAAGGTTACTGGCCTCGGCAGAGTCAAATGTTCTCAAAGAGTAGAGACCAGAAAGGAAAGAGGAAGCAATTCCTACAAGGAAGATCACAATCTGGAACGTGGTCATAGAGAATTCATATTATACAGCTGTACTTAGATTGCGTACATGATATCAGGATGTTTTACTATCCTGACAAAAACTCATCTGAAAATATGATAATTGTGGTCCAATCAATCTTTGTAATGAACTGATTTGAATTTTACAAAGAGGTATGTGCTCTCTGTCTCTGCAGTTTGCACATAGCGGATTCGACGGTTGAATCTGATAATGTTCATGACGAAAATGTTTGTCTCTGAAAGTTATATAAGACTCAGGGGAAATAACTGTGTCAGGTGTCTTTTGCTATATTTATGTTATCTTGTTTATTAATGACAGTAATCCGTTGAAATTGGTATTATTGCTGAAATTGTTGTTATTTTCATTTGAATTTTATTGTTGTTATTAGCATTTTTTTTTTTTTTTTTGAATGGGTTGCTTCGATGGTCAAATCCAGCGAGTCTCCGAGATAAAAATGATAAAAATAATTATGAAATGCAAACTTCGCTTTCATGTTATCATTGAAAGTAATCTTTAAAAGTGAAAAAAAAAGTATGATCTTTTTTGTTAATCCAGGCAACAGTTCCTCTTTCTGTAGAACAGGAGCAAACTGTACAACAGTGCTAGAATCTTTTGCTATGTGGATGTTTTCCCTCAGCACTTGATAATTTATTGATTGTACACTCAAGCTGTCTCATTTATGCTCTGCTCAGTGACGTGAGCACTTAGCAGGCTAACAATATCGGCATTAATGTTTGAGGCCTTAGGAAACTGGCTCTGTGCGCAACACTCATACTTTTACCCACAAAGGAAGTTATTTCCACAACTACTTACAGACACAGGCGGTTTTATTTATTCACTTACGTGCGTACACCTGCAGCTTTTTTTCTTGCTGCTGCGTACAAACACAGGAGAATTTACTCCCAACAATTATTAATAATACAGATATAGACTAGTGCCTTCCATTGTATACAAACAGACACAAGCGGTATGGTCCTACAGTTACGGTCAAATAGACAGGTATATTTTCCCGATTCTTTTCAGCATTCATGACTGATTCATTTCCATTTCATTTGCAGCACGGACTGATCCTACTCTTCAGACTTTCCATAATCTTTACACATAATCTAACGTGTTTCTAGAACTGTTTAAAAAACACAAACTGGTTTTTAACCACGACTGGTCAGATTTACATCTGAGCTTTTATTTTACAATTACTAAATAGCACCGGAACACTGAATGGTGCAATTACTTATCACAGTTATTTCAACACATGCTTACACATCTTCGCAAATACATACTGATCATTTCTGAGAACTAATCGATATAGATATGTTCCCGACATGTTTTGAAAAATACTTGCAGTGGAACCCTAGCAATTAATATTGATGGTCACGATGAACAGAAATTAGTCTTTAAGCAAACGCTACCATTGCTGTAATGTTGAGCATCATACCAGTGTGTTGAAATATCACCGACCTTCATCCTGTTATGACAGTATGGGAAATAGCAGTAAGTTATAGGGGAGAGATATTGATAAAACTGTGCATTAAAGTGGTATTCACAATGAGTTAACCATAAGGGGATGCCGGTGCAATAGTGCGTTAGGATATCAAGATATCAATGACATTGAATGGATTGATGGACAACGCAATCAAATTGTGAGGCATAGAAAAAAAAAAAAAACTCCCAGTTCTAACAGCACTGGGATATCACTACAGTCATTATCTTTCATTCATTGTTTAAAATCAGGAGAGAAGCCCATCTAGAAAATGAAAATATATCTAAAATAATAATAACAATAATAAAAAGTATCAGACAGCCTGACAAAGATAAGAGAATGCAGATATAAACTAACATAATTATAATATATCGTATCATGTAACAGCATATCGACAACAACCCAGTAAAAGGCAAACCTAGTTGAGTTAAAGCAGCTATTGTGACTCAATCCTCCTAGACAAAACGCTGACAGTCGGCAAATTGTCTACATTTTGTATCAAATGGCAAAAATTAGGGGCCGCGTCTAACATGTAATTGAATTGTGCTGTAGTGCAGAGTCTCAGCAAATCGCAGACAGATATCGGAGCATTGACTGATTGCAATCATACACAGTGACGCCGTCACGAGACTTGACATAAGTATTGATCTGTCAGACTGAACTGTTCGTGTTGGCGCGCTTGTTGACGGAAGTGTGTCGCTTTTCCAACATCATCCGTTCCTGAATGGGCCCTTTTTGTCATATTATGATAATTGAAACCGTCTCTCTCTCTCTCTCTCTCTCTCTCTCTCTCTCTCTTCTTTTTTCTTCTTTCAGGAGTCTGGATTTCGGAGTTGCCGATCTTTTCACTCATGGAGATCGTAATAGTCCAGTGATGGTTTCGTGATACCAAAATACGCCGTTCAGATCATCATAGACCGATAGTTTGAAAAAAGAATGAATTAAAACATTGACTCTGCTTTAAATTGATTCAAATCTTATTTCAGTTCCTTTCGTGTGAGATAGCGAAAGGAGAAATATTCGAAAAGTACTTCACAGAAATGAACAAAATAACGATTGAAAAACACACTTCAGAAAATAGCGGATGCTCTTTGGGGGGAAAAAATGACAACAAGAAAGAAAAGAGAACTATTGTTTTGTTCAAAATTCTTACAGACGACAATGGACATTATTTTGTTTGTTCACGTCTTTGTTTGTTTTGCTTTGTGCCGATATGAACAGCGATGCAAGGCCAGGATCACAAATATTCATCCAACGTTCAAACAAAAAGTCACACAAACAAACCAGCAGACAATAACATACCGGACAACAACAACACTTACATCTTCCGGAGTGAGCACGTATGTATATTTTCCTTTCATGTTAAGTGGCACCGTCTGCACAGTACCTCCGCTCTTGTCCAAGGAGGAAAGAATGAGAGAGAGAGAGAGCGCGCGCTCTAAACATCAACATCCTACCTTATAGGCGTGGAAATCATTCACAATGACTGAAAAGTATATCGTACAGCTAGATGTAAACTGTCGAGAGGTTTCTTTCTGATTGTGAGTTAGGTCAGTATTTTCAGTCATGTTAGTTCTCTTTAGCTCGAATACATGAGTGCTTTATAACTATGATTTTGAAAAGCTAACAACACTTTCCCATTTCCTGTCACGATAAAGTTACCGCCATAAAACTAATTACTTGACCATGATCATAATGTTTCTCCCGGTAGTTAATGTGTCGATAGCAGTTCCGACTCAAAAGCTTTTTTTTCAGCCAATATGTTTTATTTATTTATTTACTTATTTATTTGTTTAGTCAGTCAGTCAGTCAGTCGGTTAGTCAGTTAGTTAGATAGGTAGTTAGTTAGTTAGTTAGTTAGTTAGTTAGTTGGTTTTTTGATTCTGTAAAGAGGCTGAAGTGATGTTGTCTCTATAAAAGGGCATGGTGGCAATCATTTTCAATATCTATTACATTATTCATAGGCTTTCCAGAACATTTTATAAGATCAGAATAATTTGGCATTTTTTTACTCTACCAATTTAAAGTACATTAAAACAATGACAGAGAAAAATATAAGGATAAGAACAATGTGAGCTTTTAATATAGTGTTGTCTCCCTTAGCGTTAGCCAGTTTGACCAGTTTTGTGATAAACTTATTTAATACTGCTTTGCTATAACATAAGAGAGTTGTCTGCCAAAGAAATGAAAAGTCTGGGCGTCAGAATGATGATGCCGTTGGTGTCTGGCCGAAATGAAAGATCTGAATCACAGCCGACCTAATTTGATGTCAGACCGAAGTGAAAGATTTGAATAGAGCTGACCTACTTTGGAGAAAGTGTTGACCTTGAGACAATGTAGCAGCCCCGAAGTTTCCCTGGGTTCTTGCCACGCCACGTCACGCCAACCATGGCCGTCAGAGTTCTACATGGTCTTATTTTGTGGTACGGCAAGCAGCTTCTCTGAGTGAATATTTGTGTCCACAGCAACCAACTAGTAGCGCTAATTAAAAGGAGTTACACAAAAAAATGATAGGAGAGAGAATGAGGGAAGGGAAGGGGGGGGGGGGGGGAAGTGAGAGAGATTTCAAATTATATCAGTTCATAATGTAATAAGATTTCAAAATAAATCAAAACTTAGAGAAAATGGTAATAATTCTAATGAAATATTAGCCTTTGCTGGATTAAGCTTAGGCACTAAGACTTTTTCTAAGTCTGATCTTGAGCGAGTTTTTCTTTTTCTCATCACTGCCCGGGCATTTCTTCCAGAAAGCTCTAGGCCTATCCCTTAGCATTATGGATTTCATCCATGTCTAATGATGCCCCTACTAGATTTTTATAAAACATTAGTGGATAAAGAAAAGATGCGATTCTACGCATTTTGGGAAGGGCTTGGATTGGGTGGTTTGGGAATCAAACGGTTGGAAACGACCAATAATTCTTACTCACTGACTGATTTTTTGTCCTTACGACTCCTTTGCAAGCACAGACTGCCACATCTTTGAGTTGTGGAAGAGGGAGACGAGAGAAAGGAAGGACGGCGAAAGTGGAAACATTTTGACACAAAACATGCAACGGACAATATCCTAAAAATAAAGTTAGCACCCTCCGGGCTACAAAATGGGGTCGAAAAATCACTTCCTCACGCTGAGTACACCCGAGTTGTCTAGGTGAAAGAAACCATTCCAATACCACCAGCACACTGTGCCAAGGAGCACCGGAAATGAACTCTGCATCTGATAATCGCCTTTTGAGTACCGATCAGTCAGAACGGCTTAATGGTAACGGCGTGCGTGGCCAAGACCTAGATCTATTTCGCCCATACACCCCCGTGCAAGTTCACTAAGGTAGGTGAAATGTCGGCCCCCATTCCTGTATAGCTGACCTTACGATTGCCAGAGCTGCCAATATTTTGAGATACAGTCAAGAGAGCAATACCGTCACTAGTTTGAGAGCGGTACTTTTCGATCATCTCGTTACCATTACTATCATTTTATTAAAGTTATCATCCCTGGGTGCTCTAAAAAATATAAAAGCGACTGTAAAAGCGATGAAAGTAAGAGAAAGACCAGTAAGTTGTAAGGTAGGTTATTTTAGGGGCTTGATCATCATAATCATCATTCATCATTTCATAGAAATACCTTTAATATCAAATCAATGACCACTCAAAAGATTACTGACTTACCACAAGTATTAAGCAAATTTCAAAAACATTGATGAAAATACAGAAGCGCCAAATTTATTGTCTAACCCAGACTGTTTTATGTTCAAGTTGACAAAGGAGTCTGTAGGTCAGGATGTTACAATGTTTGAAACAAAACTATCAATGCGTGTGTTGTTCATAAATCAATTAGCAATATCGTATTTTCACAAGGATGGTCACTTTTTTTTTTTTAATCATCAACATCAGTGTCATCTGTAACATCATTATCATCGTTACCATTATTTTATAAAATAGAGAAAGACTGTCTAACCGGCAACTAACACAACAATTTAGAAAAAAAATTTTGAAAAAAGCAAATAACACTTATAAATAACTTCTTGATGTTAAATCGCCAAATTTTCGGACCAACTTGGTCCTTCTTCAGGGCAACAAAGTAAACATATCATCGTTACCATTATCATCTTCATCCTATGGAGGTCTTTTTTCGCTGATAATAGTAACAGTTTTCAAAATACAGTTATTGTTACTCTAGGAATAATATTGGACTGAGGAAGTAGGTCACACGTTTCACGATCTCAGATCGATAAATTTAATCTATATTGCCCCGGGGACAAACAGCACTGATACAGTTTAAAAGCTGGGCTTCTAATTCGAGAGAAAGGTGTTATTGTTATTGAAATTTGTTGTTCTTTGTTTTAGCATTATTATTTTAGGCAATGCAAGATGCAGAGACCGATATCACAGTTAACAACAATTGAATATGAGAGAGTATTTGAGCACTTGAACTTTTGCAGTCACCTCCATCACCTCTCCACGATAAATGCTCTCTTAACGTAAGTGGTGTCTTTGTGACCCTGCTATGGCATTCTTCTCCTCTAAAAAATCACGAGAGACTTACATCACAGTCAAGAGCCGGTCTGTTTCTCTTTGACTGTCTGTCTGTCTGTCTGACTGTCTGTCTGTCTGTCTGTCTGTCTGTCTCTCTCTCTCTCTCTCCTTCTCTTCCTCCGTCCACCTGTTTCTCTATCCGCTCTCTATTTCATCCCTCCCTCTCACCCACACCATTTTTTTTTACCTTCTCTCCTATCTTCTTTCCTCAAGTCTCCTCTTTTACCTTCTCATTCCCGTTTTACCGCATGGCTATTCACCAAAATATACACTGTTGTAAGGAAACAGCTGTTCACAGATTTAGCAAACTGAACCTCTGACATGGAGAATAATGGGCAAATTTAAAATCGTACCAAGTCTGATCCTTACTAAACGCCCGTGACGCAGGCAGAGGTATAATGAGCGTACTTATTGATGGTTATGATGCCTAGAATGCCGTAATGTCTGGCTACTCTCCTGGCCAGTTCAAGTCATGGCCATGCTCATGCCAAATGAGCAGGTCAGCTAAAATCGATGACCAGTGCGGACATATCGTAAGCCTTGGACTGGCAGTGGCAAGTGGTGGTTCCAGAGCTGCGCAGTTTCTGGCTCGTGCCGACTTTCAAAAACTAGGCCGGTCACGTGGTCTTATTCAACTTGCCCGTGCACCAATTACCGCTTCACACTCAGTGATGGACAGATTGGCGTATTCAATAACCTTGAATCACTTCTCTTTAGCAGGTCACGGTTCATATTTTATTAACCTAGTAAGACATGCTTTAGCTGATTCGTGTCCTAACCGAGGTACCTTTTCCTTTCATAATGTTTAGCCACTTTCAACTTTTATCTGATTTGTATTCAAACTTTCAGTTTATGTCGCTATTATAAACATTATCTTTCTCGCCTCCCGCTGTTCTGACTTTGGTTCTCTTCTCCTCGTGTGGTCCTAATGTCCTCACATCCCGTCTGATTTACCCTCATATTTAACCTCTGAATTTGAGCTAAGTCATCGTCATTTGCCACGTCTCCGCTCCACCTTTCTCCCTCGTGCACTTGTTCTCCACCCAAATTCTAACTTTTTTTAGCATCTCAACGTGCCAAGTTTCTTCAGCATTGACAATGTTGCCTATTCTCCTGTTCTTTTCGCTGTGTCGTCATTTTTGCCTTTTAACATTATACTTTTAATCAAGCTATCTGAATTAGATCTATAGAACTCAAAATGATTCTATCTACAACAAGGAGATTAGATTTCTTCACTTTAACATACTAGTCTCCTCTGAGGTAAGTGAACTCGTTTCCGTATCATTGTATCGTCCTACCTGTCGCCCCGTATGCTAATTTACGACCTTGTGAGTCTGATTTCGGTTACTAACACCTCCTAGGTCGAGCTATATGGGTGAAAAAAAAAAAAAAGCGGCGGTAAAAGCCTGACACGAAAAGTTACGAGAATGTATTATGATGTTTTCAACCTAGATTGGTTACGTAAGATCTTAAGTATACCTATTCTATCATTAATTTAACACTGTGGTACTCAAATTCTTAAAGTACTTTACACCTCACTTTTTTCATACAATTGTAAGAATATATTCTACCTATTTCAAACTATCATTTCTCTGAAATTCTAAGATCTATTTTAATTTTATTAGGTGATTATAGAGTGCATTCTTTAAGATAAATTGTGTAGATTGTTTGTCGTTAACAAATGGTTCAAAGGCGTCACCACTATAGCTAGTTCACAATACATCATTCAGCGTCCTGACGATGCTGTTCTCAGTCTTATTAAATTGCCGTGCACATTGTTTAACGATACAGAATACAAAAACAAAGGGATTTTTAGAAGAAAGTCTTGTAGTTCAGTTATTTAAATAATTAATATTTTAATGATGATTGACTTTTGTATAGCAAAGTTTTGTGACTAGTAGTTTACACAATCAGTTCCAACTTCACAAAAAAACTAACAACAAAAAGGATCTAAAGGGTGAGAAGTAAAAAGCTTTTTTTTTTTTTTTCCTGTGCACCCCTGAACTACCCCAAAAAAACACCATCACGGACACAAGGACAAAACCCCATTCTCCTTCGAGCCAAACCACCGGTTCTCTCCGTTAACATCATTATTTGTGATGTAATTAACTCCCTCAATTCTCTGAAGTGTCTCTATCGCTGAGTCCCCAAAGTTGCCGCCCTTTCTCTCCCCCGCCCCTTCCCTTGTCCCTCACCAGACATCCTCAATCTTCGTGACAGACAGACGTCCTTCCCTCCACCCCCACCTCCTCCCTCCCCCCCCCCCGCCATCGTTTCTCTCACCACCCC
>JBCAUA010001041.1:0-13609 GCA_038406235.1 Peronia verruculata | reverse complement strand
TCCTGACTCCACCCAGGTTTGAATAGGTACCCGACTATACACAGTGATTGATATTGTTAGATTGATAAGGATTTGAGCGCCTAATAGGCAGCCGCCTTGTATGCCTCTCAGGAAGCTGAGAACGTTTATGAGTGTCTTCTTTGGGTCTGTCGGGGTAATAATAGATTGTAAAGCGCTTAGTGCCTGTAATTACAGGGATAAGCGCTATATAAATACTCTCTATTATGAGTATTATTATTAGGTAATAAACCCAGTGAATGATACTTCAGGGTTGTGTAAGAATATCTGAAATGGGTTTTTATTTGTTTAGTTTTATAATTTTCAACAACATTAAGGTTACTTAGGTACATCGAGTGCCAGCCCTGAGTTTGCGCTTTGAATTCTCTTATGCATTTAAATAAATAAAGAGTCGAGAGGTCTATGATTTAATGCCTAGACTGACAAAGGTCTGTCATTTGCATTTATTTACTCGTCTCTCCACTGCAGTAGAGCAAAGATCTCCAATATACATTACTACATAGGAGGCAAATAATTAAGTCGATGGCGAGAGAGAGAGAGAGAGAGAGAGAGATCGGGGTAGGCGGGGTGTTGTCAGCAGTTCCCCGACAAAAACCGACGGCACTGTACCGTTCTGCACAAACTGTTTGCAAAGCCTGCTGTGGTCAAGGTCCGTGTACACGCATATCATTCTGTTCTGAACATTCGTGTCTGTAGTGCGACGTAACATATCAGTGTTGTGCATTCGCTTGTCCGCTCAGCAAATTGTCCGGCACATTGAAGGGAGAAACATTTAGCTATATTCCTTTTCAAAGGTAAGCTCAGCTGAATGCTATGGTATCTTTCTTTCTTTCTTTCTTTCTTTCTTTCTTTCTTTCTTTCTTTCTTTTTCTTTCTTTCTTTTTTTCTTTCTTTCTTTCTTTCTTTCTCTTTCTTTCTTTCTTTCTTTCTTTCTTTCCTTCTTTCTTTCTTTCTTGCTCTGTTTTTCTTTAGTCTGTTTGTTTCTTCTTTCGTTCTTCTTCATTCTCTCTCTTATTCTTTATTTTATTATTTATCTCAGGCACAAGTGTTGCGTTCAAACTAGTTTGTCTGACTAGTTTGTTCTAGATCGAGAAGCTCTACTAAACTGAAGTTTGGTTAGGCAAGTAACATATAATTATTATTCTCCGTGACATACTTTTTGGAAGTTACGTTACATTCTTATTAAGCCTTTAAACCTCCTGGGGCTCAATAGAATATTTCGGTACTTTGGAAGTCCAGAAAGATATTTAGTTCCAAGAGGGATGCAATCTTCCATTTTGAATTCATGTTATTTAAGCAAATCCTAAAAATCTGACCAAAATAATCCATAGTAGGGCCTTACAAGCCCGTAAGGTTAGGCACGGTTTTTCATATTTTACATCATTTAGACTTGCAAGTTGTATGTGCAAGAGTTTGTCTTACTGTTATATGCAAAACAGAATAGTTGGGTAGCTGGGCGGCTTGAGATGCAACTTACCGAGTAAAAAAAAAACAACAAAAAAACTGGAACCTGAAAAAGTTGAACTGTCATGGAACGAGTTCCTGACAAAGAACTACCGAAACCTGTTACTCATCTGAAGCGTCTAAGAGAAGTCACTTGATACCGAAAATATCGCCCATAGAGAGGCTGGGACGTTACAATTTCAGACTGAAAGCAAACCACTGTTTCTCTCTCAGTTAGCGTCTAACTTGGAGACAAAATCACGGAATGTTTACATTAAATGAAATCAGATCTATGTTTTTCAAAGTTGTGATGGAGAGCTAATTGCCATTGCGGACTGACACACAACTTTGAAAGACGGAAACACGATATGCGTGATGAGCCTTAACAAAAGGATAATTGATGTTTACATGGCCTGGTTTAGACATAAGGCCCTCGAACAGCCAGGCCTGAGCCTGAGAGAGAGAGGTGAAATAAACGCCTTGCTCAGGTGATACAATACTCCAGGGATTTTAAACATTTTCAAATGAAGCTCTTGACCCTTTTTTCACCCATGCCTCTCTTAGCACCTGGGCTGTCGGGATGTATATAAAAAAAAAAAAATCTTCTAACATGTCAACATGTAAAACTGCTTTCGCACGAATAGCAATATTAACAGTATACGAGGACTCGCTTTGTGATTTTCGTGGTAATATACCGCATCTTTTTGCTACATTCTTTCACACGTTGATATTTTTTTTATTATTATTATTAAGACAGAGGGGAAACAAATGGGGCGGTGGCGATTCTGAGGACTATTTAGGACATGTATAAAAACTAGACAATTTTAACATTCCTATTAACAATAACGCGTGTCAAAGTTAGTGTTACATTCTATGTAAGTCTTTCAACCTCCTGGTAGAGGTTATCTCGAAAGCTAGTGGAACACATTTTTTTAAAAAAAAACTTGTAGACGATATGCTGTGATGAAAATGAGCCATGTCAAAGTTTGGACCCTGATGAAATACTCATGTTGAAAGGCAGATAACCGCACCAGTTTTCAGTGAATTTGTTCGTCCTTGTTACCTTTGTAGTCTGAAACTTAATCTAAGATTCCTTTTCGTTTTGAACGGTAGATTGTCACACGGACGTTTAGTCTCCCCCCCCCCCCCCCTCGAGACAGGCTGGATTTTCTAAAAAATCTCAAAATTAAAAGAAATATATATTTAATGGATGACTTTAGTTTCACATTTGTTAGGGACGATTCAAGTTAAATACAAGAACTAGTTACAGGTCACTAGTTAGAAACTCCATTTTATTGCATTCATCCTGATCTTTCGCAATTACTGGTCATAAAAGTATAATGTTTGAGCAGCATGTTGTTAGAAATGGTTAGAAACATTTCCTTTGGGACATTTTCCATTTCTAATACAAGCTTTCACATAAAAAAAAAAAAAAAACCTCGGACGTGACCGTGAAGACCTTATAATTTTAGGCGATTGTATAAAAGATCTAGAGTAAGATAATTTGTGTGAAAACTAAGAACTTTACAATCATGTCCCTGACCCAAAGAAAAGACACATTGTTCATTCTCAAATCTTCCATATTGTGAATGAATCCCTTAACAAATCCTCCACAATGTCGCTGTCAACTGAAATGCTTAGCTCGCCATGCTACCCACCTTCCACAATACCTGCAATTGTAAGATAGGCACTTGTGACAATATAGCATCAGATCGAGGGGAATCTCCAGATCTTGTAGTTTGACAATATAACACTTTACTGCAAGTTCTCGTAACTTGATTCACAACTCTGGGGTTATGATCAGAGTGAAGACACATATGCCGACATGCGGGCTCGACTATTCTGTGTCTCCCGCAACATCTAATAATGAATACTAGATGTATCGTTAGATTGTTGGGGAACCCGTATGGCTTGTAGTTTGATAACCATTGCTCACGCACCCAAAACCCGCGGCAGCTGGTGACAGAGGACATTTCCACCTCTGGCTTTCCCGTGATTAAATTTTTCAACAAGCACCTCGGGGCTTTACGATAACGACACACAAATATCTCTCTCATCTCCAAACTTTCTGAGGCCCACTGGAACTGTGAAGTGTTGCCAACTCTAAGATCTCTAACCAAACATGGCCCGTCAAAGGAAGTCAGTCATGTGCACTTAATCATCCCGACTACAAGAGGAGCATCATCTCTATAGGGTTAAGGGTCACGTTTTCGGAAGACTCTAAGGGGGTAGGGGGTTACCGAGCTAGTTCTTTATTGTAATCAATGAAAGAATTGCTGGATGCCTGGCTGCATCTTTAAATACGCATCAATTATACACGGGTTAGTTCCCTTTGAGAGGATTATCTCCCCCGTGGACAGATTATGTCCCTTGGTCAAGGTGTAATGTGATACCCGGGGTGCTGGCGAGAGGGGCGGTGCCAGAGGGCAGGGGGCGACAAGTCGCAGTGAAATGATAGAACATAAACACGACCGGATGTGGACCTGCGACACATGAAAAAGACGGACCAGAGTTCCCAGTGATCTGGCGGTCAGTCCGCACTTGTAACGGTTTCCCCATGAAAACGATAATGTTAATGAATAAAAAGGAAAAAAGAAAGAGCCCCCAAGAGGATACGATGCTTGTGGGACTAATGATAACGACGTCGATAGGAAAACTATGACGATGATTTGATTTCTCAGACCAGTGCTCGTATTTCACACAGTGATTGGTTTTTATGAGGAAGGCAAAATGCTTCAAACGCATTTATTTCACATCTATCTCTTTTCTTTTGTCTTGACATTTAGTGCTTTCTTCCACTTGTCCAGTTTTCGATTTGCTTAGAATCTGAGCGTCCAAAAGTTAGAAATTCATTGAAAGACTTTTATTGCCGTGACACTGCATAACGAATGCTAAGATTAATCTCAACGGATAGGCTTAACGTTTGGGTTTTCTTTTTTCTATTTTGTGCTTTGAACTAAGTTTGGAAAAGAAAGTGGTTTCAACCACCCTGTAGCCTTCAGGTCAGACTCTCTCTCTCTCTCTTTCTCTCTCTCTCTCTTCCTCTCTCTCTCTCTCTCTTTTCTTTTTCTTTTAATTTTTTTATTTATTTATTTTTTTTAGAAAATTTAGAAACCTAACCCTTAATTATGTCTATTTAACTTTATGCAATTTGTTTTCCTCGTGCTTTTGTTATTTCCATTTCCACAGGCTCCCACTCCACTCAGATTTTTTTTTTTTTTAACAGACAACAGTATCATCTCATTTAAAGAACAAATTTATATATTTTGCCAGGACCAGGTCAGATACTGGTAGCCGTGATGCCAGTCTGATTTAAGTAAAAAAAAGATTCCAGGGTAACAAATAAATATGAAGTACTGGTTTTTCAGCTGCGATTGTTTGTTTGTGTTGGGATTTAAGGACACATCAGCACGATTACAGCGATATTGTGCCGATCGCGACAAATACGTTTACATGTCAAAAAGGCTGATCAAAGTAAATATATACATACACGGATGTCGCGTGCCTACAAGTTCTATGTTATAGTGGTGATATTACATTCTGGCATACCGACCAACCTTGCGTAACAAACTCAAATCAGGATGGGCTGTTGCTTTGGTCTGCCAAATAGATTCTCAGAGCGCGACTCCGGAAGTGGGTTTCTCCAGCGTCCCTGGAGTCGGCGCTATCTAAAGATATGTGCGAAACGAAACTCCGAAGTTTGGGTCCCAGCAAAGAACGACAGATGCCCAGAAATGAGCGGTCGGCCACAGCGTGTATCCCTCGCCACAACGTCTAAAAAATGAACGTTACGGATTTTGAATCTGGTCCGCCCGAGGGAAGAAAACAGAAACCCGAGGTGGAGAGAAAGGAGGTCAATGGGGAACGCGTCCTTTTGTTAAGAAATCTTGGATTGGATATCTGCAAGGCCATGCAAATCCGTCCGTTTTATTTTTCTGTTTTTGCGAAATTCCATGTCCTTCAGAAACAAACAAACTTAAAACAAAACAATATTAAGTTACTACAAAGAAACCTGTCAAATTTCTGTTGTACTGGAATAAACTCCTGAGCTCCTCGGAACATACCAGTATGTGTATTTTCTTTTTATTTCTTTTAGATTTACTATAGATCTTGGACACGCTTGTGTCAGAAAATTCAAAATCTTCGTGGTACATTTCATGGTTATATCACGAATCCAATATAGTTTGGTCACGAGAATTCTGTAACATAAATCTCGTTTAATACCGTCTGGCCATATTTGTTTGTTTATCTCTCTGTCTGCTTGATTGTCTATCTGTTTGTCTGCTTGTTCAACTGCCTGCTTGTTTGTCTGTCTGTATGTTTGTGTATGTATACGTATATATGTATGTATACCGCGTTCGTTTTATATACGTCTTTCAACCCCTTTCTGGTGGTTATCTCAAGGTGTGTATACCTATTTGCTCGTGCTGTACTTGTACATTGTCATCCTTTGTCCACTTACTCTCGGCAGTCTGACTCAGTAGCTGGAGTACTGATAGTGATTTGACACGATTCTTACTACTTGCTAGGCTCTGGACATATGTTAGTGTTTTTGCCTAATAGCTGATTCTATCTAAACTCCAAAAAACTACTGAGGGAGGTGATCATTGTAGTTAACTGTTGAAGATGACAGCGTTCATGACATCATTTCGCCTGCATGTGTTCCAAAACGTTTTCAAATGCTCACTTGACAAATGATTTATAATATGAATAAATATAAGAAGCATGACTATTTGCCACCTCTGATCTATAGCAAGCTGGTTTTTCTCGATAGAAAAATATTACTCATACTAATATTATGCTAAAATATCACTTCGTGTTACAATTTATACCGACCATCTGAAAGCTTTAGACAATTCTATATCTTTTCACATCTGTTAGTCAGGCTTGAATTCAATTTTTTTTAAAAATTATGTCACTTCATACAAGGAAGCAACTGTTAAGGCGTTTGACGTGAACAGAGTTTTGCTGATGCACATGTACGTGTAGACTATATACCCTGCGAAGCAAACAGGGTGTGTAAAGTCGCTACATGTAGACTATATACCCTGTGAAGCACACAGGGTGTGTAAAGTCGCTACATACAAATGCACCCGTACCGTCAAGTTTCGTTAGTAATAGCAAGCTGTTCTACGCTTTATATCAGTGAGAACTGAGTGATTCTAGACACATTGTAGTGTTTGTGTAAGCAGTGATGGCCATCTCACAACAAGTGACAGGTCTAGCAGTCAAAAATCCCGTCCCAAATCTTTGCGCCCTACCCGGGCTCTGACTTACTCGCAGCTGTCTGTGATCTTAACAAGTGTGCCGCAATGCTCGCCGTTGTTTAAAGACAAAACTATACATGGCATCTCCAAACTGCCCATCACATTTCCTCTCCCCCTCCCCTCCCCTCAACGGGTTAGTTTCGCATGTTAGTAAAGCAACGATACAATGATAATCTGACAAATATTAGTTAAGCTGCTTCTTTTGATGAAAATCTAAAAATCGTATTTCTTTATTTGGCGCCATATTTCATTAGATTAACAAGAGACAGTTATCCGACCATCATTAGACAAAAGTTAGAACATTGATCGCATCAAGAAACCATTCCCTCAAACTTTGTCTCGTAACAGGGATCTCGATTCCATTAATTAGATCGAGCAGTTACGTAAGTACAGAAATATACTCAGTAGTTTTTGTTTTTGTCTCTTTGCTTTTGTTCGTTTTTATTTAATTGTTTATTTTTGTTTTGTTTTGTTCCACTACACCAGAAACAATAAATAAATGAATATTTTGTTCTTAAGAAAATGTCTTTAAATGCAAGGAATCTGTCGTTTCTCCCGCTTCTATGAGATGTTTGAAAAAGAGGGAAAAATACACCCACGCCCAACCCCTCCCCACCCCCCCCCCCCACCCCCGACCCTCTCGTCCTTTCTCCCTAAAAGATTTGGTCTGTCTTTTTACCATTCTGACGGACTTGCTATGTCGGATCTGATACACACACGTCCTGAACGGACTGTGAAAAGAGCCATTTTCCATGAAAAACGTTTGTTTGAGAGAATCGAGACTTAGGTTTTGCTTTCCCTCTTTTCCTCACCGGGAACAAAGACAGTTTTTGGAGAATAAAATAATAAAATAGATTGTCGAGAGGATTTGGGAAGCAAAAAAGAAGAAGAAAAATTGTGTGCAAATTGTCATTAGATTACGTGTAGTGACAAGGGGAAGGTGTGATGACTAAGGGAAGCAACCACAGAAAATTATTTCTGCATGTCAAAATACTTTGTTGTTTCCCTTGATTTAGCACTCTCGGCCTTCTGTACACCCTCTGCAGAACCAAATTGCATGATGTGTTTTTCGTTCAGATTCTGTGACACGCCTTGTCAGTAACGCCAGGTCACTTTGTCGTCACGAATAGGCTTCTTGTGATCTTTTTCTTCCTGGTGATAATTGGTCATCAACAATATGATACACATAGGGCAAATAACACTGATCTGCATGGCATGGACTGTTTTAACTGAATTCATTTTTAATCACCACATTTTTTAATTACAACGTTAGAGATGGCTAAACAACAGTGAAAAAGAATAGTTTGTTCAATCAACGATGAAAAAGCAAAGCACGAAAGAACTAAATGAACATGTCTGAAATGCAAATACATGAACAAATTTAACTCGAAAGAAATGCAACAAGGAAACAAGTTGAATAATATGTCGGCATTTTCAGTGGAACGTAAATCTCTTGTGTGATGTTATTCTTACTTTAGTTTACACCTTTTCATAGTGATGAGGCAATCTAAAGGAAGTATAATAATCTATTTTCTTGTTCATTCACACACTTTTTGTCTCTCTCTCTCTCTCTCTGTGTGTGTGTGTGTGTGTGTTCTCTCTGTCCCCCCCCCTCCCCCTTCAGCCGTCTCTCTCTCAGTTTCTTTGTCCCCCTCTCTCCTCTGTCGTTTCTCTCTGTCCTGTCTCTGTCCTCTCTCTGTCTCTCTCTGTCTCTTTATCCTCGCTCTGTCTCTCTGTCCTCTCTCTGTCTCTCTGTCCTCTCTCTGTCTCTCTGTCCTCTCTCTATCTCGTTCTGTCCTCTGTCCTCTCTTTCTCTCTCTCTCTCTCTCCCTCTACCTATCTTTCTCTGGCTCTCTTGTCCCTTATGTCTCTCTCTCTCTGTCTCTGTTTCCCTCTGTCGCCTCTCTCTTTCTCTGTCTCTGTACCTCCCCATCTTCTTTTTTCACCCCTATCTTCTCTCTCTCTCTCTCTCTCTCTCTGTCTCTCTCGGCCCTCTCTCTTTTTCAGAGGAATGCCAGCTTTCAAAACTTTAATTAAACACGCCATCTTCATAACCTCACATGTCGAACTTAAATAATAATGAAAAAACAGAAATGTTGAACGTCAAGTAAACAAGCCGATTAACTTCGTCCAAATTTTCTGTGAGACACAATACATTGTCATCTTGAGATAGAGTCTGAACCAACCACAGAAGTGAGCTTGTGGCTCTAATGTCCGCTATAATGAACTTGGTCATGGCGAAATGTTGGACATTTAGCTGTACTTTAGGTGTGTACCAAGACTAAAGTTTCTGCTTTAGTTAGCAGGTCTCAGGTATGATACCAGTTAATTTGTCCGTATATGCAGTTGTATTGTCAGTTATACTTTACTGTGTTGAAATACCTGATCCCGCCGGTGATGTTTTAGGTTGGGCAGATACACGCGAAGCCAGCATAGCCAGGTAAGATTTTTTGTTTGTTGCAGCTCTGAGGACGGAGGCCTGCGATAAACAAAGATTAGATATGTCCGTAAATTAATACGTTAACAACTACTGACAGCTTATTAAAACCAAACTTGTTAAGATGTGGATGAGAAAGGACGAAAGTAAGCACAGGAACGACAGAATGAGCGGGAAAGAGAGAAAGAGAAACAAAGATGAACGATAGGTTTATAAATATGAACTTTATTTTTTGTCCTTAAAGCGAAATTCTTTAATAAGATATAATTATATATTATGTGTCACATCCATTTACATGCATGTAGGTAATCTAAACTAAAATGTTAGGAATGACATCGGAACTGAGTCCCGAAAAATCACTGCAGATGAACAAGCCGAATGGAGAGTTAATGAATTTCTCTAACATTATCGATTACTTCGTACTTAGTAGACATAACAGATGCCTGCATTTTTTTATTTTTTTTTTTTAACATTTGCTATTTCTGCAGTGGTTACTTGGAGTCATGTCGAATTATCGAGAGAGAGAGAGACACACACAGAAAGAGAGTTGGTGGGAGAGAGAGAGAGAGAGAGAACTGTTAAGCTAAATTTGCAGATAAAAAAAAATGAAAGTGGACATTTGCAAGATATACAAGAACACACATGATAGAAAGGTTGATTACATCTCTCTAGGATGTCCATCTGACCAATACTAATCCGGCTATACAACTTTCGTCACATGTCACTTACCTCCACGCTCTTTCTTTATTGCCTCATATAACATCAGAAATGTATATAGGCCACATAATTATTATAGACCTGCTCACGTTATTTTCTTTTTCTCTTACTGTCCCACAGGTGGTGGATGTACAGCTACAATACGTCAAACCCCAGCCCAACGAGCTGGCGGAGACGGTCCTGACCGAGGACTGCAAGTTGGAGACGGG
Source organism: Peronia verruculata (assembly GCA_038406235.1). NCBI lineage: Eukaryota > Metazoa > Mollusca > Gastropoda > Systellommatophora > Onchidiidae > Peronia > Peronia verruculata. The sequence goes on along the minus strand of JBCAUA010001041.1, from coordinate 3,518 downwards.
CCTGGATGAGGAGCTGGTTAAGCAAGCCCCACCCTTGGATCATGTACTGGAAGAGGTGAGTACATTGGAAAGGCCCGAGATGTGTTTTTCAGTGCAGCATTGTGCACACAAGGTGTCCCAAAAATGTAATCTCTCCTGTAATGACAAGAACATTTAGTTTATTGTCGTAATTATAATTAAGAAACAAGATCAATTGTCAAATACATTAAAGGATAAAAAACGTACTCTTTTTCCAAAACATGGTGGTACTTCTGTCTTTAATAGGGTCACGTAAACATTAATGTGCTTTCAAGTCAAGAAACAGTGCTTTTATTATCATTTAAAGAGTAGGAGAGTTTTGGTGACGCTCTGTATGTGAGCACTCTAAGAATGTCTCGGTTTTACTTAGATATATTATGTATGTGTGTGATTTTGTATGAAATGAGAAACATGATTACCCAATGTATCCATTCTGTTTATTTCTTTCGCGAAGCTCTTTGGCCTTTGTGATAGGCTTTCTCATCCAGGGAGGCAAAGAGGATCAACTGAAAAATTAAGTAGATCCTAATCTTTTTTGTATCCCCCCCCCCCCCCTCGCAATGGGATTTGAACCTGCGATATCTTCGTCGAGAGGTAAATGCCGAACTTCTGGACGACTGTCCCCGCTATGGAAGAGACATAGCAAGAGAGAGACTTAGATTTACACAAAAGTGTATTAACAAAAGAGTGACCTATGGTCATTAATCATAACTGCTGTCTGTTTCGGTAGTGAATTAACATAGGTCAGACTGGGGTAACAGGATTGTGTGTGTTGGACGGACACGGGTTATGAATGAAGTATGAAGCGAGGGCGACATCTCCTACCGATACTCCTGAGCTTGGAACAGACCAGTCCATAGGAACTTCGTGTTCCCCTTAACACTTACATTGCGACATTCTTTGTGAAGTAATGCTGATGCGTCTTCCGAATCAATCTTAATGGAAGCTTTCAGTTGCTCAAAGTGGAACATCCGCATCGCAGTCGCTGAGATGTTGTGGCTTTGCCGTACAGAGGATGCTGTAGATAATCAAGTTTACTACGAGTAGTTTGACAATGGACTTTCGAATTTCAACCGGTTATACCTGTGTCAGTCAACCGGTCATGGCGGTTTGTTAGAGAAAGGACTGTGAGTGAGGAAGAGGGGGGAGAGGAGGGAGGATAAGATATATCAGAGATGGAGAAGGTCGGTCCAGATTATAGAACAATAGAACATGTTTATTTCTAGCGAGTTGGTCGTGAAAATATACTTTTTCCGCTAAATATTTTCTCGATACAATGCATACGACTGAACTGTCTGATATAGTCTGTACATCAGGAACAAAACTTGCAACTTCATGAATCTTTGATTTCTAAGTATTGAATTACTTTACAATATGCTTTGTAAGTTGATGTTTTGAATGAAAGTTGATATTTGCTCGTGTTTTACGTTAAAATTTAACGCTCATCGAAGAATGCTTTTATTTCAACATTTTTCTGGTTGTTTTGTTTTGTTCTGTTTTGGTTTTGGGCAAGCAAAATCTTAAATTGGTATAGTTAAGTCACATTTGGTGATACTGAACATAGTGTATTGGCATCGGCGAGAAGGTGGGTTGAGGGAACATTGTGGTCATGACATGGTCATACGATGATCAATGTGTCATCTGACATTCATATTGCTACAGCATGCAAGCCTACCCAGGAAGTGGGAAGGCTGAGGTAGGAGGAGGTGGACATAAGCAACAGTTAAGAAACAATGGAGAAGAGACACAGAAATGATGTAGCGCAGAGAAGATACTGAATTAGGGGAGTGTCTTTGTTTTCCTCCCCATGCACACTTCTAGACTTATTCACTTTCTCGCTCATCCATTTACAGATACATTTATTTACTTACTCACTCACTCGGTCAACCAGTCAGGCAATCAATCAATCAGCCGATCGATCAATTTTTCACTTACTCATTCACTCACTCGTTCATTCACTTATTCATTCACTCACTCATCCACTTACTCACTCACTCGCTCACTCAGCACTCTGTTAAAACCCCATGCTTGCAACACAGTACCGTTTTATAGTGTTACGGCCAAAGAGAAACCATATGCTTGTTACTCCGAGATCTGGCAATAGCAGTGTGATTGTGTCTGCTTTGTTGTGAACCTGTGGGCTGTGTGTCCGCGACAGACAAGGTCGGTAATGTTTGATGTGATCTCAGGACATAGGGACGTGACCATGAGGATCAAAGACAATCGGGAGAGCGATTTTGTTTGCATGTGCATCGCATGTTTGTTCGGGCTGGCATGTTTGAGCGTTTATGTGGGTGTGTGTTTGTGAGCAGAATGTGTTTTAGTATATCACATAAGTGAGAAAGTATTTATCAGAGGATCTGTGTTCAGCAGTGTATATGTATGTGTGAGTGAATCAGTGAGTAAATGAATGATTCCGGATAGGGGTCAGTGATTGATTGATCGGGTGAAATGAGTGTGAGTGGGTAACTGACTGAGTGAATGAATGAGTGAATTAGGTGAAGTGAGGTAAAGAGGATGAGTGAGTGAGTGAGTGAGTGAGTGAGTGAGTGAGTGAGTGAGTGAGTGAGTGAGTGAGTGAGTGAGTGAGTGAGTGAGGGAAGGAGGGAGGGAGGGAGTGTGTGAGTGGGTGGGTGGATGGGTGAGTCAGTCAGTCAGTCAGTCAGTCAATTATTGGATGAAATTTATTACAACCGCATTCCTGATCGTCAGAAGCATCTCAATGGCCTTCTTTCAATTGCTACTAAAGGTCTCTTTGTATCAATCATGAATTCGATACTGGCCATGTGATGTTTTCCATATCTGCGTCTTCATTATTAGAAAATTCACAGACTTGCAACTAAATTGAAATGCAGTCACTCAGTAACGTTCAGAATTGTGACTGGCATCGATACGATTTATCGAAGAGTCAAAGCCATGTCATTTCAAAACTGGAGACAGATCCTGAGGATGTCTTTCTCACCAGTGTTATTTTTACCTTACTGTATTTTCATTGTTGCTGTTATTCAGTTCTAAGTCACGTAATAATACAGAAAAACGTACGCGTGCAATTCCCCAGACTGTCCCTGTCATAAATTTCAGACTTTTTACTATATGCCCCAGGCATCAATTGGTAGCCCACGAGGCTTTTTTTCTCACTATGCCCCCGATGAGATCGCATCTTGAGTTTTTCAGCATCTTGAATGACAATCTCTTTGTGACGAGCCAACATTGAGCTTGACGGTGACATTCGATTTAGCGATATCAAACAGACTTTGACTTCATTAGGTGCTCGGAGGTTCAGAATCTCAGGGCTTTTTCGGCCCAGCATCTATGAGTATTCCCTCACGCCACCCCCACTGACCCACCATCCCCCATTTTAGGGCCCTTTCCCATTCGACAAGATTTTGGATCCCTCATTAGAGGGTGTCGATTTGAGAGTCTGAGGGCTGTTTGACCCAGCATCTATTCCGGCTGTTCATCCCCCCCCCCCCCCCCCCACACACACACAAGACCTGTTT
>JBCAUA010001030.1:0-13610 GCA_038406235.1 Peronia verruculata | reverse complement strand
GAGAGAGAGAAAGAGAAAGAAAGAGAAAGAAAAAGAGAGAGAAAATAGAGAAAGAGAGAGAGAGAGAGAGAAAAGATTAAATAAGTTTTAGACACATTGACGCAATCATATTCATATGAATCAAAGAAAAATAGACCACTACATGATACGACAACAACTACAAAAAGCATATAAATAATACAAAACATACAAAACAATAAAACTTTAGTAACAACAAAAGCAAAAAACAAAAGAGACAATAAATAAATAAATAAAAATAAAAAAATAAATAAATTACAAGATACAACAACAACAACAACAACATCATCATCATCAACAACAACAACAACAACAACAACAACAACAACAACAACAATAACAACAAACTGAGTCCCTCGAGAAGTTACTGTGCAATGTCACACGAACATACCCCAGCAACAATCCTGCTGAGGACGGGAGAAAGATAAAGAGAATGTGACTGGGGAAGGATAGAAACGGGAGTGGAGTGACTAGCAACTGAATTAAAAACATAGTTAGGTTTGCGGGGAAAACACGGTGACTAAACCACACGGACCGCTAGTTTTTGACACCTGTATGATTGGCCTAGAAAACTGTCATGTGACACGGTCAACAAGGCTTTCTAATATGCCAGAAAAGCGTTTGTTGGTCAAATAAGAATTTATGAAAAATCTGACAGTTCGTAAGACTTAAATTTAGATACTTAACATAACTTTTCTTCGAGATACATCTGTATTCGGGGCAAATTTAAATAAATAAATAAATAAATAAATAAATAATGAAGTAAAATTACAGTAAAAAGAAAAACAATCAGTAGATGAACAAAATATCAATTAAAATAAAATGACAAACCTCTTTCTGCTTGTGCTCTCATAATTTTGCAATAGACAGATTGATATTAATTTTGCTGAGAGAAATCTTTGAAACCTGCATAGGCAATGCTTGACATGTAAAATAATCTAAACAGTGCATGTATGGTATAACTATTCTTTTTTTTTAAGTTCATGTTTCTTATTGTCTCGAAAAATTACGCAATGCATGCTTCAATTCCCATTCATAATTAATTTTTTTCTCTGCCGGGCATGTTGGGAGGGAAGTAGTTGATCACTGTTCAAAACATGTGTTTTCATTTTCATCATTTTGTAAGATAGTATTACATATACGCACCCTTGGTTCTCTAACAGTAACATGAGGATAGTCCAGATATCTTGGGTTAACTTTAATATAAAAAAAAAAGAAGAAATAAAATGGCTGGATGAAACCAGATCAAACATTCAAATAAACAGATATAAAACAAAACAGGGAGCAGGTTCTCATTCAATAGACCCATCAATGAACTAAATCACCTGAAACATCAAAACCAAAGTGCGCATTCTTGCCATACACTTTGAGTGGCATGGCATATGTCGGGTTGTCCTAAGTTGTTCCAACAAATCTGTAATGATTGTCATGGATACTGTAGTTGTAAAGAAACTGAAAACAACATTAGTTACAAACAGCAATATTAAAAACCAAACATTGACAAAGTGCATTACATGAGTAACACGGGATCAAAATCGGATAAATCTTCTCATAAAATTATTATCTGAACTGGTTCACAAATTAAATGTCATGTAAATATAGACTGCAGAGCAAAATTTTCATTGTTGTCTGTCATTGCAGACCACAGGCCTCCATGGCGGTCATCATTATAATTATTTTAGCAATAAAAGTTTTGTGTCTGTGTGTAATTTAATTCATTTTTTTTTTCTTACCTTTCCTTCTTCTTCTTTTTTTTGTTTTTTGTTTTTTTTAATCAATTTTCAATCTTATCACTTGCTTCTAGATAGATCTTTGAACATGTAATTGATTGAGAGAATCACTTGTGAGGATTGGAGATGAAAACTCTAAAATTAGTAATAAAGAAAGCAAAAGGCACTGGAGTGGTACGAGAAACCACATGTAATTACTCAGGCTAATATGTCAACAGTCACCCACTAAATCGAATTGGCATTTAAAATTGCTTCATTTTAAACTCAGCCAGGATTTAAACGGTACACAAACTTAGCATTAGTCTGCCAAAAATTCTCATTGTCCCCACCTGCTCCCTTCCCCCCCCCCCCCATCCCTCCATTCACTTTTGTCAAACAGTAGGAGCAACAACAGCCACGACAACAATGATACATGAAAATATATATAGCAACCTGTTGATTGAAAAGGAACTTTTAAGTCTGTAGGCCCTAAATAGGAATTCTCCCTCCATTGATTTCCCTTTTCACACACACACACACACACACACACACACACACAAAGACATTTTACCGTTATTCACAAAATGTAACTGCTAAAAAACACCCTTTTCTCGTCCACGGCATGATTAACGAATCTAGAGCTCTCTGCAGTGACAACCTAGTGACCAAATCTCCTTTGGTCTGAAACTGCAGAATAACCTGGCAACTGAACTCCGCCATATTACTTCCGTCTAACCTAATTTCTAAGGACTCAGGTGTTCACCAGGGATTCCGTTCGCCAGTCAGCAGTTGCGCGGTTGTGTTCTTGCTTGTTGCTTGCCCGAGTCTTTCACAAGGATACAAAATGAGCGACGACGTACCAGAGCAGTTTCGACCAAGGCTTTGCCATGTTGTTAAATGGCCCGATTTCCAGGGATACGGATTTAATTTGCACGCGGAAAAGGGCAAAGCCGGTCAGTTTATCGGCAAAGTTGACGAAAACTCTCCTGCCGAGGCCGCTGGGCTGAAGGAAGGAGATCGTATCGTAGAAGTCAATGATGTCAATATCGGTAATGAGAATCATCAACAGGTGGTCACACGGATTAAATCTGGAGGCGAGGAAACACGGCTTCTCGTGGTGGATACCGAAGCGGATAACTGGTATAAAGAGCAGAAGAAGGTTGTGAAAGGAGATTTACCAGAGGTGGTGTTCAGGAGTGCCAAACGGGACAGCTACCAGGAACCACCAGGTGGGTGTGGCATACCTTGTTTTGATTTAGGGGGCGTGACCCTCTGTTGATATGGGGGAGACGAGGCTGTAATAGTATACGCTGTACAGATATGATCATCAGTTTCTCTTTCTAGCTTTTTCAACAAATTTAAAAAAAAAGAAGGAAGAAATACAATCTTTAACTCTGGCGGCCTACACTGTTTCATCATGCATTCAATTCAGGATGTTATGACTTGTCTTGTCCAATATGATTATAAATCATATTTATTCTGAATATGATTTATAATCATATTCTATATAATCTAAATTTATACCGAATGCCATATTTTGTGGAAATCTTACGTTTGCTTCATGCAAAATTGCAGATTTGGGTAATAAATTTAGATCTAGATCTAGATCTAGATCTGGTGAAATGTTTCTCAACATTTAGGAAATGCATTAGAGTCTGATGGAAAAAAAAACAAGTTCATTTAGAGAGAGAAGCTGAACATTTCTATTTAGGTCTAAGTTTTGTCCAGAAGAGTAGGCCTAGTCCACAATGCGCATATGAAACCGTGCTATGTTTTTTCAGTCACTTTGTACGTTCAAAAAGTTATTGGATGTAGGTCTAGTTATTAAGTTTTGTTTTTGTAATAATTTAACAAATAATGCTGCAGATTCAACCAACATATAAAAAGATGGATTTCATACAGTTCATTACCCACCTTTCATATCATTCACTTGACTTTCTTAGAAAGTAGACATGACATGGCAAAATGAGTTGTCAATCCATTTTCCACTAGGTTGAGTTATTATAATATTACCTTCTCTGTATAATGTATACTTTCATACTGACTGTAGCCAGAGATGTTGTGAGTTGAAAGGGGGGGGGGGGGGATTATCCCCTTAGCACTGGCTAAAAATTGTAAAAAAGGCAAAGACTGAAAAAAATACAGTTTGGCAACAATAAATCTTCACCTTAGAACATCTTGATATAACTAACCATAACATTTTTTTCTCATTCAGAGTGAATGTTCTTTCATTTTCCGTGCCATATAAAAACATCATTATCAGACCACCATCATCTCACTGAATCCCTGATTGTTTCTTTGAGGCCAGTGACTTATGACTCATTCTGACTGGTCCTGAGACATTTGTTTTTTTTAAGAATAAGCATAGTCCCGTGAGATTTCACTATCATGCAGATCTTTTTTCAAGAAGTCATAGAGGCTGTAGGATCAAGGTGTTATCCACCATAATGACCCAGTTTCATAGTTCACTGTTACCATCAAAGTCTGTCATTTATTCACATAGCTCTAGTTGACAAAAAAATCCAGCACATTTCACTGAATTTCAGAGTTGACCTGCTAGTGACATGCACTATTTGTAGAATGTGAAATCATCTCTTGGAATGTAAGCAGTACTGTTTAATTTTTTAATTTTTTTTTATATCAAGCCTTTTTGTAAATTTATCAGTTCTTTACACATAAGCATACACACAGTTTTTTTTTTTTCTCAGGATTTAGTATAGAAATTAGGATTTTAAGGGCAATGTTCTGAAAACGGTAGAAGTCAGAAATATTTTAGCCTATAAGTTTAGAATTCCATCTTTATGGCATTTCTTGCCTTTGACATTTTGGGAAAGACTTTAAAAGAATCATCAACTGCAGGAAGCTTTAAAAATCTGCGATCATTGACAAAGGTCTAACAGTTGTATGATGAATATTTTGCCAGAACTGTTGGCAAATTATAGGGCAAGATAATTTGGGCAATTGACTTGAGGTGTTAGCCTAAAATCACATCAAAGACGGCTATGATCACTGGTTGTTGTGATAGTTATTTTGTGTTTGGAATATATTTCGGAACTGTTGAAGCTCTTCCATCATCATTTCTGCTATTTTACCTCTACAAGAAGGATCTCATGCTACACTGATTATCAAAATCTTGAGACATGCTGAGGATAAATATGTACCTCTCACATATTATTATATTTCTTGCATGCTGTCAGGGAAAACACAAGTCCAGGTTGATGTTAGGTTCTGAAATTTTAACATGGATGTGAATATTAGACTTTTGAGAGATTTTAGTTTTTGACAGATGCTGATTAAATTTTTGTTTTCTTTCATTGAAAGTTTATGGTAATTGTCTTTGATTTATTTACATAATTCTCATACAAGAGTTTGGAGAGCAGAAAAATGCTTTTTTTTTAAAACTTTGATCGAGTTGTTGCTCTCATGTAACCCTCCTTTTTTTTTTTTTGAATGCATTACCATATTCGAATTAGCAAACTCAGCTACATCCCTTTTTATTCAGTGCGGAGCCATCTCCTCTTTCACATGTACCTGCATGCATTGACTTTGTAGGACATAGTTCTCCTACTAGATTGCATTTTTTTTTTTTTTCCACTACACCAATATTTGTAATGGGCTGTTTTAAAGGCATACCAACTCAGTGGTTATGATTAAATCTAAGTATGCATGCTCGCATTTCTTGACACTGATTATGCAAACTATTATTTACATTGGAGATGAGCCTGTATATGTTGGGTGTTACTTTGTCGAAAGAGACGCAAGCTTTTCAGTAAACAGAGGGGTCTTTCAAGGATGTGATGTTGCATCCTCTCTGCATAAGGATGAAACTTTGTGTAGAATTGTCAAAAATACTTTTTGTGGAGACAAGCTGATCAGAGAGCTTGGTTATAAATTTAATGTTATAGAAAAGGAACGCCCGAAAGAGTAATTGACCCAGAATTTGCTTGGATTGGATGATCTGCCAACAAGTTTTCCACTGCCCAAGGGCCATTTTTTCTTCCTTCCTCTCTCATTCGTCATTGTCTCCCGCTCTGTCCATTGTATTTCTACCCGTTGTCCCTCCTATCCTCTGTTTCCCCTCTACCTCCTTATCTTATTCCCTCCCCCCCCATTTCTTACTCTTATCATCACTCTCTCTCTTTGTCTCTTTTTACGTGTATTTCCTGCCCTCCGCTCTCCCAACTTCTTCAACTTCTTCACCATGTCCCTTCAGCTCCCCCTCCCCTCTTCCGAATTTACTCGCAAACACTGCACTGTACATTAACCTTACTACAGTACTTTATAGTGCCCTGAATATTGATCATCGGATGATCGATAGCTTTTTTTTTTTTTTTTTAAGTGAACCACTGCATGCTCTACTTCTCTACTGACAAAATGTATCAAGCATAGACAATTATTAGCCAGCATGCAGTGACTATCAGCGGGCCATTTGTGTCAATAGAAAAGAGACAGTGAAATATTTATGTCAGAGTTGGCACTGAAAAGTAAAGCTCAATAATAGAGTTACGAGCGGGCCACCCATTAGAGCAAGTGGGCGAAATACGGAGAGAAAGCAAGCAAATGTGAAAGGAAAGACTCTTTCAGCCACATCGTAAGGCTATAGATAACACTGTCAGCCAAGACGTTTGCCCCTCTGTCTTCTCCTCATGTGAAATATTTAGACGGCTCCATTGACCCGTGGCATCAAAGGAGATCAAGCCCCTGAAGAGAAACACTTATTGTACTGAATTCGTGGACATGTAGATCTAGATTTATGTGTGCTTTGGTCTTGATTTTTCTGACGAGTGTAGAGTTCGGGCTCTCGAGCAGCCGCCCGTGTTTGGCATAACATATATCCACTCCTGAGATGTCCTTGCTGCATGCAGCTGTATTCAGTCATTTTTTTGCTTTAATTCCACGTCTTTGGCGGTGTCCTTGGTCTCTGCAGAGTACAATATTTACATTTTCCATGCTTATATTGTGTTGGTGGAAAGAGGCAGTGAAAGAGCCAGTGATGAATGCATAAGAGAACCGTTCTGGGGCTCATCGAGTGTCTTCATTTCAGCCAACTGGGGCTGCTGAAAAGGACGCAACCGTCAAATGACGAAACCTGTGTCGGTCATTTAACAAACCCATTTTCGACAAATCACTTACAGGATCTGCAGCTTGTGATCGATTTCTGTGTGGGATGTCTGTAAATCACTCCCCTCCCCCTCTTTTTTTTTCACGTACACTTACATACACTCCGAAAATTAGTCTCTCTGCTAGATTCGAGTGTAACAGCTGTGAGTAGTAGCTATTTTTGTCCACACTTTACATCGACATAGGTGCTATTGCCATTGTCTTGGGATATTTGTACTTGTATGGCATTCAGAAGTTTTGTCTATTAAAATGGTTGATCCTCAATGCTGACATTGCCCTAATCCAACGTTGACATTTGAGATAGTAAAAATTCGGCTTTTAATGGTAGGTACAGTTGTCTGAAGACTATGGTCTATGAAAACTATTTGGCTTTGAAGGGATGATGTATACGTTAGAATCATCAGCACGATCATACTTCTGTCACGATTACTCTCACCACAATGCGGAACAAACATCTCTGCCATAAATACCGATCTCATTTCCCCCTCCCCCCCCTCATTTCCAGCGTTCACTTCTTCCTGCAGTCCTAGCGTGTCATCATCTCACCTATCGGGGAACCTCGTCAAAAATTTGCTCATCGGATTGACAGGGGATTTCCCCGGTAGACTTGATTTCCCCTCATTTTTATATAGGATAGGACCTGCATTGATTTTAAGCCATATAGCAACGCCGTCAAACAGATTCGTAGAGTTGAATCCATAAACTATAAAGCATAAAGAAGGAGGGTAAGGCTCTTAAAGTGATGTGTGGACATATGTGAAGTGACGCAGTTACTGGTGGAATGGACTCGTGGGCTTGTCTCAAACTATTATTCATTGGCTTATGAATTACCGGTGTATGTTGAAACAGGGCGGCGAGGACAGAAGGAAATAGAGAATGACCTTATTAATTGACCCTGGCCTCGATGTTTCCCTCGGGATTTCCCACTAATTACCCCCTGGGGGGGCTCTTTATGAGCTTAGTGTGTGGGTTCATCCGACGCGTAACTTGATCACTAATCAAAGTAACCATTTATGTTGTATTTATTCGGAAAGATTTAAAAAGAAAGAAAGAAAGAAAAAAAGGACTGGTGGATTATTACTTTTTTTTTGGGGGGGGGGGGGTGAAACTTCTGGAGACATAATTAATAACATTTTTTTATTTATTATTTATATTTGTATTTATTTATTTTATTTTTACAGCAAAATTTAAATGACAGATTATAACAATGCTGACAGAAACACAGAGAAGTGATATAGTACATGTAACTTATAAGGATAGCACAGTCACTTGCCTATAAATGTTCCATTGGTACATGATGGTGCTGACAGTTGCATTTTGTGTCTGGGTCTGGTGGGATGGAGATAGATTAGAAAAGGTGGTTCTCAATCGCCTACGTCTAGGTCACGCTCACCTCACTCACTCCCTTCATGTCAGAAGAGAAGAGAAATATGTGGGGCCTGTGACTGCCAACTGACAGTCGCACACATTCTTTTAGATTAGACCGACTTCAGAAATTAAATGTCTAGAAGCCCACTTCTCTCAAGGAGCTTTGATCTTCATGTGCTAGGTTGGACTTAAGGCCAAACTTAAGGACTGCCATCAGCATCAAACAGAATAATGTATGCCTTTGGGAACATATTTCAGGCCATACGGCGGGCTGTATATCTTCTTACATTCCAGTTTGACAGATTCCCTTTACACTCTTTTAATTTTCAAAATTACACATAGTCTTTGATATAGTTTTTGCAGCTCACAAACATATTCAAAAGTGCTGGGTGCAGTGGAGCCGTAATGGTGCTTATGTGCCCTTATATTCCAACATAAGCAAACAATCTAACACGGGAGGTTGAGGAGTCAGCAAGAAGTGATGGTAACAAAATAATGGGGGATCGTTTTGACCAGCCTTTGTACTTCCCACTACTAAACTCAAAAGAGTATTGAAAAAACTTTTAAAGAAGAAAAAAGGCACATTTATTTCGCTCTGACATCCTGAAAAATTTCGTCGTGAAATTGCCCCCCCCCCCCCCCCATGGGGTATTTACGGAAACTGTCTATTTTTATTGTAATAGTGTAATATTGTTATCATTTTTAATGCGATCCAGCTTTCAATTGACAAGAAGTCAAGCGATCCTTTTTTTTTTTCTTCTTTACACTGCTTCTACAGCATTCCTTGTTGGTGGCAGTGGCAAAGGGAAATACATGTGGTAGCGCTGGTTAAAACGATCTTTTATTGCAGTAGAAACGGCAGCAGTGACGTGCTGAGAGTACTGATGATGATATTATAGTAGTGCATGGTCTATAATTCTTGTCTTAACCCCTGTCCTGTCTTAACAGCGCCAGTCTCTCCAGTACAGTAGATCGTGCGAATCGTGGAGATTTTAATGTTGAGTATCCCAACATTGCTATGTACAGTCGCCCAGTTTCGCTGACGAAGATACACTTTTATTATAGTTGAAATCGCCTTATGTCATGAGACTCAGAAATGTGCACTGATGTGTTTCTAAGCTTGCCGCGCCTATTGTGTCACTTGAACGATTGAATAGATACCACGCAGTGATAGATGTGTCGGCAAAGGCCATGGAGACTGGAGAGGGAGATTTCATCCAGTGGTATACGGCGAGACGTTTTCTCAGCATGAACTAGTTCGTGCAAGCTATCGCTTCTGATGCGTCCTTCTCATGGAGCTGGAAACTAGTGTAGTTTCTAGCTCCATGGATCTTTCCGACCTACCTCCATAAAATTTTTTACCCCCCTTTCTCTCTCTCTCACACTCTTTTTCCCTCCCCCCCCCCAAACATTTTGGTCGGCCTCTTTCCTACCCCCCCCCCCTCTCTCTCTCTCTCTCATTTTCTGGGCTTCCCTCCTATGATTATGTCAGTGTCAGTCTGGGGCATGCAGAGTATTTGTTTTCAATTGAAATCCTTTTTTTTTTGTTTTGTTTTCAAATGTAAGACGGATAATAAAATTTCAGGCCTCAAGCTCCAGTTTCAAGGTGAGTGTGTGTTCTTGGCTCAGTTTTAGGTAGGAAATGCTGGACTAACTGAAAATTGTCAAGTTTTGCGGAAGGCTGGTGTTTTATAAGAATCATCACAATGCTGATTTACTTCCTTGTTTCTCTGACTATTCTTTCTTTACTCTGTTTGTCTCCCTACTGATTTGAAAACTAAACACATTGCAATTTGTATATCGCCTGCCCCCCACCTCCCCTCCCCTTTTCCCGTCCACTTTTTTGTCCTCTCTCTCTTGTTCTCTGTTTCATGCTTTCAGTTTCTTAAAGGCGGTATTTGTGCTCTCCTCCCTTTCCATTTTCAATCCCTCCTTCCGTGTATGTGTGCTACAGCTGAGATAACGACCACGACAGGATGTTGACCGTTGAAACGCTTATCAATTTGAGCGATGATAATTATGTGTATTGTATTTGTCTCGTTCTTTATTGTTCTCACCGTCCTCTCAAGTTGTCAGCCAGAGATTTTCGTGTAGCCTTTTTCTCCACAGATTCCTGTTTTCACTCACGTTTTCTTTTTTTCACATCTGTCTGTGTGTCCGTCTAGACTGTCTGTCTGTCTGTCTAGTCTATCTGCCCGTTTGTCACTCATTATTTCGGTCTCTCGCTGTTTCTTTCCTGCCTCCTTCACCCCGTCGCCCTCTGTCTGTCAGTCTCCTTCCACGGTCAGATTACCTGTCAGCAGTGTCGTCAGTTTGTTTTCAGTGTCAGCATTTCGGTGTCTGTCCTTCGATTCTCTCCCTCTCCCACTCACTCCGTCCAACACTACCTGGCTCCGCCCCTGATGGCGTTTCTCCAGGACTAGTAGCTTGTTGGGGACTTCGGCAAGGAATCAAAACTGTGGACAGATCTCTTTCAGCATTTGATCGAATCAAACATAGCAGGACTCGACCCCCACCCCACTCCCCTCTCCCCCTCTCTGCCCCCGTCCAGTGTAGCCTAATCGATACCAAACAACAAGGAATGCAATAGAGAACTTCAGTTTCCTCAGATCTTTAATTTTTATTCTCTTAGTACTCCTCATTAATTATCTCCTGCTTGATGTTAAAGTGTTAATGTTGTTGACAGTTAGGCGAGGAAACTCATTCGGCGGAAGCACTGTGCTGAAGCTGACGTAGCATCTTAGGCCCTTTTTAGAAGCAAACTAAAATGGCTGAATGTGGAACCTGGTGTGCTTGTCACAATTCATGGTAATCCTCGCTGCGTGTTTTATATTGTTGTTATGAATATATTATTCAGCCTCAAACATCCCAGGACTTTTGTCGATGTCGTAAGGGTGCTTGTGAAACTGACGCCACAAATCTCCTCCAACTTCCCCACTAGAATTTTTGTTATTTTTTATAAGTACATGTAATAGTATCGGTCGTGGTCTTCGTAAAAATAATCGTAGTACTAGTAGTAGGGGTAGAAGTAGTAGTAGAAGTCGTAGTACATAAGTAGCACCGGCAGTTTAGTAATATTAATAGTAATAGTTGTGGTAGTAGTAGTGGTGGTCGTAATTGTAATACTAGTAGTAATAGTAGTAGTAGTAGTAATAGTGATCGTTCTACTAGTAGTAATAGTAGTGGTAGTCGTAGTATTACTTCTAGTGGTAGTAGTAATAGTAGGAAGAGTATATTGTTTAATGTTTTGAATTACCAGGTTTCGCGCAATTTATATTGTTGGAACTAGATTTTGTGGAAGTTTTGTATAATTAGATCTATCTTATTCCTGCTTTTCCTGTTTCGCCTCACCACACTCGCGTACATGTACTTTTGTACGGTACTTTAGTTTCTCATACAGTGCACAAGTAGGTCACCGGGTAGAACGCCTCGCTTTATCTCTGTATGATGTGATTGTTACGTTCGACGCTGATCATATTGAAATATTCACATCATCCTTCAGCGCAGTTGATTGTGATCTTGAGATAGGCTATGGAGCGCAAGGGCTTCAGTTTTAACGCCGCTCTTTGTTGACCCTTGCAGATCAGATCACAGGGTGGGCTAGAATTCATGACTCATTTGTTTGTTATTAATGTTATACTCCTTAATATGCCTAAGGGTTAATCAAATTCTTTAAAAAAAAAAAAAAATCCCGTTGAGCATATTAATTAATACAAAGTAAATTTAACCAATGCAGGAGCAAAATAAATAAATAAAAAAAAAATACAGCAACAATAACATAGGCACAATAAGAACTATGAATAAATATCAAATGAGTGATACATTCTGACCCACCCCGTAGACACACGGAAAACTGAATACTAAGAACGTTTTGGGTATTTTGTGTAGACTACGATTTAGAACATAGATCAGTATGCAGGAAGTGCATAATATATCATATATTATGGTCTCTAAAATCATTGGCAAACTTTTGAAAGAATGTGACGATATGACGCTGAAGTAGTCGATCAAGGAACGATGATGATGAAGGACAAAGTGTTATCTCAGTGGGCCTTTCTCGACATGAAAGAAAACGAATCTGAACTCTCTATGATTCAGAGCAGTTTTTCATACGGCAGTGTTCAGTGTACGACAGTGTACGACTCTGGGACTACTAAATTGGTTTTGAACGGCCCTCACTAAAGTAAGAGTAACCTATATGTATTTTGCAGTCTTTTCTGTACAAAAACTGCACGGAATTTCATAAAGTTATGTCTTGTTATGCTGCATCTGTATCTGGTGACGTTGAGTTATAGAGAATTTGGGAACTTCAATTTTTTGGATGTATGAACATGGGAACATTACTCTGCAGTTATTAAAGTACCAAATATCAAGACAGATTTTGTGTTCTATAGTTTTTGGTTATACACAGTTATAATTATTGAACACTATCGTATGAAAAACCGCTCTGAATCACAGAGAGTTCAGATTGTTTTCTTTCATGACGAGAAAGACCCACTGAGGTAACACTGTCTTTCTCCTTCATCATCACCTTCATCGTCGCCATCGTCATACCGATAATCGCCCATCGTTGCTCTCAAGCAGGGCATCAAGAGGTTCTGGAGATTCAGGGCAGGACTAGCGGAGGATACAAGATCCCTATTCGTGTCCATAAAACATGTCATATGAGATCCTGGTGAGACAGTACTTGACCGACCCTGTCACCAACTGCGGCCAGTACGTAGTGCGTGCTATGTACAGTGTAGGTCGGGCGACGGTCTTTATGACGACGCTCTCTAGATCTAGTACCTGTACTTGTAGATATGACCATGTATTTGGAATAGCCCCTTAAGTCTCTCTGTCTGTCTGTCTGTCTCTCCCGTATGTACCCCCCTGCCTCTTTCTCTTCACTTCTCCCTTCCACTTGTCTATACTTCCCGACCCGCTTCTTCTTCCGCGTCCTCTTTCTATCTTCTCTCCCCCTTCCATCTTGATTCTCTTATTCTATTTAATCTTCTGTCGATCTTGTTCATCCATGTCGTCTTTCTTCTTCTATCTCTGTATATTATATGAATCCCCCCCCCCCCCCTTCCGACCATCCCCTCATTCTAGCCAATATTCTTCCTCCTGTCTTCTCTCCCATCTCCTCCCCTTTTATCTCTCCACTCCTCCTATTTCTGTCTTCTTCTCTCAATCTCCCTCCCCTACTCCCATCCTTTCTCCTCCTCTTCCCTTCTCATCCTACCCCGATCCACCCTCTCATGCTGTATCTTTCTCTTCTTATCTATGCCTCATTCTTCTCCTCTTCATTGCCACAATTCCGTCCCTTGCTCCTTCCGTGGGGGGGGGGGGGGGGGGAGGGGGGGGGGGGGGGGGGGGGGGGGGGGGGGGGGGGGGGGGGGGGGGGGGGGGGGG